>JAKUCM010009035.1:0-13650 GCA_023374145.1 Lepidium sativum | reverse complement strand
GGGTTCAGAAACTATCTTTGTATTCATATTATCTTTTCTTAATTTTTATTTTTCTTGGTTAATATAATATATATATATGTAATATATATACACTATATATTTTGAAAATTCCAAACAAAAAATCAAGTATTCATCATTGTACATTTTTTTTTCTTTCTAGTCATCAACTCATCATTATATTGTCGAATAATACAAACATCACAAGTTCAAAGACTAATTTGGATGTCATTTTGTTGATGGTTAAAATATCTATCTGAAGAAAATTAGTATTACCAATTTTATTCATTATTTTTCTGTAAATTTATTGTCCTAATTATTACTACACCGCAAATGGCTCTTAGCCTACTGGTCGGCGATAAATTCACTTAAGATAGCTCATTTGCACAATCAGGGATCGAGTCCCCCCGCTTATATTATTATATTATGTAGGAATTTGGCTATTGGACCTAATTAATACTACACACCAATCTATATGAAAATGGGAATATGCTTGGTTGAGTAGTATATCTAGGTTTCTGATTAACAAAATTAATACCAATCCTCAATTTGATTGCTTTTTCTTTGACAATAATTGGATTAACGATGTGTTTTTCATAACAGAAATGCACCACCTACATCCCAAATATTCTCTATAATTTTATTAAGGTAAAAACTATAAAATGTACTCTAACTATTTGAAAAAATATACTTCTTCTCCTTCAATTATGCAAGTTCATTGGACAACGTATTGACCATTAAATTGTTAAGTGGAAGTTAGTAGGTGACATAGTAGTGAGTGTAAAAATTCATTATTTTTGAAGGGTGTGATTAAAGCCAATGTCCCTCAAATTAATAATTTTTAACCACAAAGTCAGAAGACACATTATCACTACATTTTTTGTATATAGATTATCACACCATTATATGTCCAGGAGAGAAGTCTTTCATCAATATAATCTAACAAGCTTTTATCACAAAGTGGTAATCTTGTGCTATATTAAAATTGTTTAAAGATATTATAAATATTGAATTGTTGTATGTTGTGGAGAGGGCAATAATTTAAGAACACTTTAGTTGGTGTAGTGTTTAGACTTTTCACTAGAAGTAGTCGGTTTTAAAAAGTTAGTGCTGATTATATCATAATTAAGATATACACTAGTTATTATGAATTTTAGTAAACTTTAATGCAACCAGAACCTACCAACAACATATACTTTTTAAAATATTTGTTTACTTTGTTAACAAATAATTATCAAATCAACAAAGTCTGATTTATAGTTTAAATTTTTTAAATAGGATCAATTAAAAGCAAATGGCTTTTAGCCTAGTGGCAAACGGTAAGTCCACATGCTCATTTGCATAATCAAATATCAAGTCTCCCCACCTACATTATGTAGGAATTTGGCTATTGGGCCGGCCAGTTGTAGTCTAATATAATTTGCCGTTGACAAAAAAAAAATAGGACCAATTAAAATTTAAATCACTACTTTGTGCCTAACTAAATTAAAAACAAATCAGTTATGATATATGTTTCTTAGCAACTCACGTTTTCTATTATAAGAAAAAAATTATTTTTATATTTGATCCATAATTTAAATTTTAAAATCTATTTTTAATTTATGGTGAGAAGATGAAAATGGCTCTTAGTCTAGTGGCATGTGATAAGTCCACATAATGCAACTCATTTGCACAACCAGTGATCGAGTCCCCCGCCTACATTATATAAAAATTTGGCCATTGGGCCGACCAGTTGTGGTCCAATTTAATTTGCTGTTGACAGAAAAAAAAATTACGGTGAGAAGATGTTTTGACACTAAATTTATAAGTTGAATCATCCTAACCCAAAAAATTCAACTGACTTGAATTTATTTTAAAATACAAAAATGTAAAATATTAATTAATCAGCTAGCTTGATTTCAAAATCTGTCAAATCTGTAGTCGTCATGAATACTATGTTTGCCTAATATTTCGGTGAATATTTTTCAATCTTGAATAGGAACTTTTGTTAAAAAAAAAAACTTATTAATACTTTGAACCACACATTAAAAATCGGTGTTGTTGAACTTCAACAGTTGAAGGACACAATGCCCATCGAAATATAAATAGGAAAAAAACAAGTAACATAATCATCCATCATATGTTATTTTTAATTTCTTGTTATAATTAGTGTACATTATTGAAAGATAATAAATAGTTAAACGCATTAATATTTGAATTTCATATTATTGATTTCGCTTTTCTTTTGGTGTTAATCCATGTGAATCATAACTTTTTTTTACATGAATGTTATATCGGTTATTTATTTCTTGGATTTACCTTAATATTAGTTTTTATTGTACAATAAATTATATATGTGAGAAAATAGAAATTAAGTTAAATTAGTTCAGTTAAGGCTTTTTCTCGGATACAAATAGAAGGAAAAAACTCAGTTGTGCATTTTGACTATAAATTGAATTTAGTTGTAAATGTTTTTTATCTTAAGGGCCGACGGTAAGTTCACCTAAGATAGCTTACCTACATTATGTAGAAATTTGGCTATTAGGCCGGCTAATTGTGGCCCAATTAATCTGCCGTTGACAAAAAAAAAATTGAATCTAGTTAATTCAATTATTGACGAGAAAAAAAAAGCATTATATTGCCTATAAATAGAAAGATAGCAGACACATAGTGAAAACAGAACAACCACACATAAACACAAACAGTCAAAAGATAAGAATCAAAGAAGAAGAAGAAGCAAAAATGGTGAAGGTGATGATGGTTTCAGTTACAGCTCTAGCGGCAGCGATTCTGTTAGTGACGGTGGCTAATATCCAAGTGGCTGAAGGAGTGACATGTTCACCGTTGGAGCTGACGCCATGTGCAGCGGCGTTTACGTCATCTTCTCCACCATCTTCGGCGTGCTGCGCGAAGCTGACACAACAGAAGCCATGTCTTTGTGGCTATCTGAGAAACCCAAGTCTCCGACAATATGTTAACTCTCCTAACGCAAGAAAAGTCGCTTCCACTTGCAATGTTGCGACCCCAAGATGTTAAATGCTTAACTATTCACAAGCTTCACTGATTATGATCAGTGGTTTATGTACTCAGTTGGACTTTATCAGTACTTTTTACAATAATGATATTGGATGATCATCATCATTATCATCATGCTTGAATGCTATGTATGTTTCTGTTTTATATAATATGAAATTTACTTTAAGAAAACACAAGTTGTCGAATTCTTTTCGATCTGTAATTTACATGTCCTGGTTAATAATTCAGACATTTAGACTTCGACTATAGTATGGTCAATTACATATCCTAATTAATGACTCAAATATGTGGAATTGAACTTTATTTCACTACACATGGAAGTTAAATGGTAGAGAATTTATAAATGGGTTTAATATGTAGATTTCGGCTTTTGTCGATTCAGTTGACAATACAAAAAAAGACTTTAGAAACAACGTTTCATCGGATCTCACTCACCAAACCAAGAAACCAAGACATACAAATTGCTATACACAAAATGAATTACATAACACACCATTTGTTTAGTTTCTGTGTATGAACATGTACAAAGAAAAATTCTAAAAAGAACACAATTTGGTTTCACTCACTCAATCACTCACAAGAGAAAATCTGGGATTATAACTTGTTCTGAAGTAGAAGATACTTCACTTCGCCGTCGAGATTTATGCTCACTATTTCTCTCTCCATTCTTCTTCTTTTTCTTTTTCTTCTTCTTCTTGTCTGAGTTCTGGTCATTTTCTATTCTCGTGTTCTGTTCTTCTTCCACTCCACAGTTCGGATTTCTCTCGTTTATGTCTTTGTCCTTTCCCTTGTTCTTTACGAGGAGCGCGGTTTGGATTGCTCGGGACAAAGATTCATCATCACTAACCGTCTCTATATTTGTTTTTGCTTGAGGACTGATTTTTGATCCATCTCCGTCGTCTAATTTCACCACTACAGGCCTTCGTTTAGACTTGTTCGGCTTTCTCTTTGGGTTAAATGGATCCTGGGATATCTGGTTTGCTAGTTCATTTGCCAGAGAAAAATCGTTTGGTGTGGTATTGCTATCTGGATCGTCCTTTTGAGAAGGAAGATAATACATGCCATGGCGTTTGCGGTGTTCCGCTAGCATAGATGAAGCAGCAGCTTCATGTGGAGGAGATGAAGATGACGAGGCTTCTTGTTGTTCTCTGAATTTTAATTTGGAGACAGAGAAGCTGATCTTGTCCGTGTATGAAACTGAATCTGATTCCGAAGGTTTAAGAAATTCCCCACAGATCTCTTCCAGATCACTGAGATTCTTTTTCAGCTCTAACCCATCTGGTACACAAACCTTTTCTTGTGCAGTTGCAGAAATGGGACCGAGCTCTTCTGCGAACACATCTTCCATAAATATCGTGACTCTAAAGGCTTCCGTTGAATTGTCTTGGAGGTTTCCTTTCTCGGCAATTTCTTGCTTTATTATACTAATGAATCCTAGGATATTCTTAGCTCTCTCCTGCACTTCCACATCATGTGTTTCAAATAACTCCCCCAAACCAAGCTCAATCACATTTGTCAGATTCAATATAGATTCATATGTGAAAGCATTCATCGAGGAAAAGCCATAACTTTCCTCAACCAAGGATGACGAAGAAGATTCCTGGGATGAGAAGTAAAACCTAAGACAGAAGATAAGAACTTTGAAAGCTGAATGTATGTAGACAGCTCTTATGGAAGGTGGCAAGAGACCAGTGCGTGGTTGCAGAAGCGCTTCCACGGTTTCATATGGATTCTTAGAGAATTCAACGTATTCCCCTGAAACCCAAGCAGCTGCGCACAATATTGGGTGCAAGAATAAGTTACCAAGTAGTGCAGGATCAATGAGAAGTGACCAAGAAACACGGACTAGCTGCGGTCTAGCATCACTGACCCTCATACCAATATCAACCATTTGATGCTCAATTTCCTCCCCTCTTTGACAATGCGGAATTCTAGCCATTTCACCAAGAAGAGACAAATACCAATCAAAGTCAATTATGATCTCATATGCATTCCTGGAGCATGCTGATAAGACAGAATAAATAATCTCGTTGCAAAACAAAGGATCTGATTTGAGTGCATAATTCATAAGAATCCTGGTGATCTCTGACACATTATCTTCATTCACCATTGTCATTAGGAGATGCAATGCCTCAAGTTTAACATTTGGATCCTCATCGCTCAAAGCCTTTACAACAGCTTCTTTGTTCTCCAAAACTGCCCACAAATGCTTTGGGGCAACAATCGCTAAGGCATGTAGACCGAGATACTTGAGATTTGGATCATCATCCACCAGAAACTCCCGGAGCTTTGCAACCGCAAGTTTCACAGCTGCTTCGTGATCGGTAAAGCTACTCACTACAGTTCTAACACACTCAATTACAAGAGACTTTGCCACACTCCGCCTCATATGTTCACAGATCGGCTCTGTCACCTTCTTAACCAATCTTGGTTCAATAGAGGCCAACTTAGCAAATATCTTCAGAACCTTAATCAGAACCCAATTGTTCCTCGAATCTACCAATATTTTATAGAACTCAGGAGCTAAGGGAAGACAAGATCGAGGATCTTTCGTGGCAAGCTCACAAAACACTCCAACAACAGCAGACAGAGTCTGCGGATCCGAGCTTTCAAGGTTCTCAACAAGACGCTTGAAACATACGTTAACAGCATCAGGATATTTCTCAAAAACCCTCAAAACCACACTTATTGCTTTCTTCCTAACATAAGATTTACTACTACCCAAGAGAGTAAACACTTCCGGAGTCACATCTCTAGCTAGATCATGAGTTCCAATCCTAGACAAACATTCCATAGCTAGACTGACCTCGTATTCATTGACACTACTCAAATCCTTTCGCAACTGGTTTGTGATCAGAAGTATAACCGAGGTCTGGTCGTGAAACGATTGAGTAATCGCTTGATAACCGATCCTCTTGTGTTGAAATCTTGAAGAAGAAACTACCTCGACGGCGTGAAACTCCGCCCACGACATGTCAACGCCGTGAAGTGCAGCGAGATAAGTGAGCTTTTGAAGAGCAATAGATTTAGTGGAGAGATCTGTAACTTTGATCTCGCGGCGGATTTCTTCTAAAGCTCTGGAAATAAAACTGGATTCTCCAAGAAGCTGGAGACGAAAGCCTTTGATCAAATCCTCGAGGCTGCGTTGGAATAAGGTGTCCATTAGAGAATTAGAAGACGACGACATTGATTCTGGTGGTTTTACATCAATCCTGGATAACATTGAGTGTTTAAGCTGTGATCATAAATTAAAAGGAGCCATGAATTTGAGATTGCAGAGATGAGATTTCGAGGAGGGTTTTTTTGAAGCTAATCGCCGTCGCGATCTCGGCGAAGAATTGAAGGAGAAGAAGAGATGAATGAGAATGGGCTTAATGGGCTTTAATGCGGGAATTAGTGAGCCGTTATATAAAGTTAGGCCCAGTAGTTTCATTAGGCTCAAAATTCTCGTAACGTTACGATAATTAGAATTCTGAGAATAAATACGAAAAAACTTTGAACTGCTTCGAAGCTCAACAAGAGACACGAGAAGAAGAAAATCGAATCTTCAAAAGGGCGAAGTTAAGAAGAAGACGAAGAAGAAAGCGAAGTTGTAACAATGGAGCAACCTCCTGAAAGATCCAAACGCCTCCATAATTTTCACTTACCGAATCTTCGTTGGGGTCAACAGAGATTCCTCAGATGTGTCAATTTATCATCAAATTCACAACACCGATCTCCTCCTTCTTCTTCGTCTCCCGATAACGCTCCCAAAAGATCCGTTGCGATTTCTGTAGTTTCAAAAGATAAGTTTGGAGGAGGAGCGAGGAATAGTGAGGTAGTTGTGGCGGCTACTCGGCCGTGGAATCTGAGGACAAGAAGAGCTGCGTGTAGTGAACCTGGAGATGAAGCGACGGTGAAGATCGTTGGAAGTGAATTTAGCGTGAAGAGAAGTATTTATATTGATGGTGGAAATAAGATTGAGAATCAGAAATTGTCTATTTCGTTGTCGAAACAAGAAATTGAAGAAGATTTCTCCATCATTTTTGGGAAAAGACCTTCGAGGAGACCAAAGAAGAGACCAAGGATTGTTCAGAAGAAATTGAATGTAAGAATCTTTCGAAAACTAATTGGTTGCTTAGATAGATATCAGATTTGATGCTTACTTAAAAAATTTGTTTTTGTTTTTGGTTTTTGCAGTCGATTTTTCCTGGATTGTGGTTGACTAATGAAGTAACAACAGATTCATATAATGTCCCTGAAGCTTTGGACACATGAAAGGTGTTTACTTTAGCAAAAATATATCAACTTTGGTTCTCTCTTCTTGTTGAGTTGAGATATTCTCAAGTTTACCAATGTTCCACTCTGTAAAGAAGAAACCCAATTTTCTGGTTTCTAGTTCTTCCTCATTCATTCATAATGTAATGTTGTTTAGATTAGAAGATGGTAGTAAACGTATTATCACTACTCTGATTGTAATCTTCAGCTGATTGTTTTTTATGATGCAGTTGCTTCAGTGTCTCTCTCTATAACTTTTCTTTCATTGTTTCATCTTGAAATAAGTTCAGAGAACTTTGTCTATATAGTCTACTGCTATTGCTTGATTACTGATGACTAAGATTATGCAAGGTTTCTTAACATGGAAACTTCTCGGTTCTCGAGTATGTTTCATGGCTCGGTACATCATTTGAATGATTATCACTGAAGTTTATGCCTTGTATATTGAATGAAAAAACAAACTATCTATGTTACTGTTTTTGTCATGGGTTATGCAAACATGATCATTACTGATAATGATCTAATAAATCCTGAGAAGCTTCATATTTTGATGTATTCATCTGTCTTGTTTTTGCCTGAGGTTTGAGAAGATATCTAAGTATGACTATCAACAATATTTGTGCTACCATATGTTGTTTGATGATTTCACAGGTTTCAGACAAGAATCTATGTAAGATATCCTCAAATCACCTAAAAGGTTGCCCAAACCACCAGCAATGAAGCCTGGCATCACAAATTTGTAACTTGCTTACGTCCTCAAGGTAAGTTCATGCTCTTTTTCTTTCACAGTTCAGTATGAGATAAGGCTGAATCTGCAGTAGTCTCTTTTCCTTATGACCATGATAATTAACTTGATGCAATAACAGGATCATCAATATGTATCGGTAACATACTTATTCAAAACCTGTGGATATATATTTAGATATTATGATTTGTCTATAAAAGCAATTGCTTTCTCTAGCAATGAGTGGCTCACCACAATCTTTAGACAGATTACGCCTTCTGTTATTTTATTCGAAACTTCAACTTCTTCTCACCAACTTATGAGTTTTATTCGAAACTCTTTGACTTTCATTCTTCTAAAACCAAACTCTTGACATTGAAGATCATTTTCAGTACTTTTGACTTTTTTTTTTGTTTTGTTATCCGACAATGATCTGCACGGAGTCAAGTCACCAGAGGATTTCGTTCTCAAGTGATCTTGGCCAATCCGATAACACACCACCACCTGTGATAGAGTCATCTCGCTCTATAAGAAGAGATGAAACTCTTTTAGATTCATCAAACTCAGACTTCGAGTTTCATATCTCAAACAACTTTGATCCTGGAGACTCCTCACCAGCTGATGAGATCTTTGAAGACGGCATGATCCTCCCTTTCCATGGAACCGCAGCTTCTACAGTCCCAAAACGTCTCTACAAGTATGAACTCCCTCCCATTACATCCTCTATTTCTCCATCTCCTCTCCCGCAACAACCATTATCCACAAAACACAGCGAAAAGGAAACCAATGAACGAGGGAGTGGAGCAAACTCTGACTCAGAAGCAGAGAAGTCATCAAAGTCGTTTTGGAGCTTCAAGAGAAGCTCAAGCCTAAACTGCGACATAAAGAAGAGTCTACTCTGTTCATTTCCTCGGCTCGCGAGAAGCAACTCAACAGGTTCGGTTACTAATTCGAAGAGAGCAATGCTGAGAGATGTTAACAACAACAGACCCACTTCTCCTGCCTCGTCCTCTATATGTTGCAATACGTATCAATTCAGGCCACAGAAGCATACAGGAAAGAAGGGTGAAGGAGGAGGAAGCTTTTCAGCCATGCCAGTCCACAATGGTCCATCTACATCTAGGTTAGGATCGATCTTACGCCATTCGAAAGATAAGACAACAAAGAAGAAGAAGAATAAGAAGTAGATGATCAGAACAAGAACTAATGTTATGTCCAGAGTTTCAATAATTTATTGTTCCTCTCTTGATTGTGGTTGGATTTTTTCTTTGTGCACATTTCTTTAGTATTGACTACCAGACTTGTTAGGTTGCTGCTTCAATGTTTCAAACTGGACAGAACCTCAATGACAGATCACGAAATCTGACTAAAGTGATCATATTTATTCTTAACCTCTGAAATGCTCAGGTATTGCAAACAACACCAAGTTTTTGCTCGACTTAAAAGCCTCTTGCTTTCTTCCAATAAATAGATACGTAGGATGTGAGTAGAACAAATGCCATACAAAATCAATATATATATATATATATATGCATAAAGTATTTTATCAATGGATGAAGGTGCTACCAACATTGAACATCTATTAGGAAGTTAATAAGCCAAGTCTAACTTAACTCATTCACTTATTTCAAGACATTTGTTTTATAATTTAGACATGGCGTGTCCCTAATTTTAATATATCAGAAAATTCACAATGTAGTTTGCTTCTACAATACAATTGTGCTATTTATCTCCAAATTTGTTTAAATAATAGTTTAACATCTCACAGGCACATTAGATTCCTTAAATGAGATTCTGTTGACTGTTTTGCTGGTATTTACTCTTTATGTTCCGTAAAATTGATTGTTTTTATATAAAAAAATCACACATATTAATAAAATATTAAATAGTTAATTATTAGTGCATAATTTTCTACTAAACACAATTTTCTATATCTTTGCACTAATAATAATTTAATAAAATTAAATATTATCTTTAAAATTTGTAATTTTCAATTATTAATTGTTAAAATTTTGCATTGAAAACATAAAAATCAATCTTTAAGAAACAATAAAAAATAACCAAAAATCATTCTTTAAAAAATAAGAGAGAATGTCATTTTTTGATAGTTAGTTTCGCTGTTTTTTTCGGGTAAATCTTTAATTTATTGAATAATCAGACTTTTTCTGAATATATATATATATATATATGTCCAAAAATAAAACACATATACAATATATTTTGCAAATAACTTTTAGTTTAGTGACCGGCGGTAAGTCCACTTAAGACAGTCCCGTCTGTATTAAATAAAAATTTGGCACGTGTCAGTTGATCTAATTTAATTTGTCATTGACAAAAAATGTGTTTTTAAATATCGTGCTAAGTAGATCGAACTTGTTGAAGCATGTGACTAACAATCCAAGATGAAATATATATGCATCATTTGCTTTGTCAATAAATTAGATTAAAAACAAAAGGAAAACAAATTATTTTAACTTCTCTCACTATTTTATCTTGAGATTTTTTACAAATAATTTGCATTGTCGGTTTACAAACCAGGTTACTCGTTTACTTATCATGACTTTTATCAGTTTTACATTATAAGACTTGGTAACAAAACATTATACAAATGGAAATCATATTAAAATCGGATATAAACAAATTCTCGAATTTGTTACAATCGTAGATAAAAATGGCCTTATGATAAAGATAGGCACAAGTCTGATATATTATCGGAGATCAATGACATCAAACCTGAGATTAGGGTTCATGTAAACATCTGTACACGTATTGTAAATTGGTCCTCCGTCTGCCGGCGAACTATGCGCATGAAACCCACGCTGATCACAGTTCCTTATCACCGTCATTCCTCCCGGTGTTGTTAGCCGGAATATTCCATGATTCCTACCACCAAAATACAGAATCTTTTTAGTGTATTTTGTCGTTGAACATAGAGATGTTATCTTGGTCTTTGCTTGTTTATTACCTTGAAGAGTCTTGTGGTGCCATAACAATTGCCACAGCTTCCGGTAACATTATCTGTAAACATTGTAATTCCATTATCGATGTCGTTTTATGCACATATCATATACATGTGTATATAGACCAATTCGTTTTGAAAGATTTCGTCGATACCTGGTATGAATAGTGTGTGTGAACATCAATGGATGACATGAAGCAAGACTGTGTCGGGTGCGTCTGGAGATATAGACAGTGACTAACGTGTCAGTGAAGAAATAAATCGAGAAAGCTGATATTAATGAAGAATGATAACATATATGCTTAATGCGGTCAAAGCCAGCGATATATAATCATATTTGCTCACATGAATCCATCCGAGTGGGAAAAGAGATTGTTTGTCCTGTACTTCAAATATCTCCTCTTCGTTTGTGGCTTGACACTGAGGAAGAGCGAGAAATCAGTGAAATGTGTATATGAAGAAACTTACGACAAAACAAGACTGAGCTTACAGAGTTAGATGTTGATTCCTGCTTTGGTATGATGAGAGCTGTGATGTAAAATTTTCTGTTTTTCTGCACAAATATGATTCACAAATCATTATTCCTGATCTAACTTCATGATCTCAATGTAAAGCATTTGTGAATTTCAAAAATATAACGACTTACTAGTGAGCCACCAAGAATACCACACGTCTCTAAATTCTTTTGAGTATTTGACTTGGCAAGCCTCATGAAAGTATCCATCATTGTTGCTGCCTGCCAATCAAAGTATGTACTTATCAAAATATGAAGACAGCTGGATCACAGAAACTTATTTTTCGTCTACGTTTTTTTGGTAGACAATTTAGCAACAAAAATTCAAATACTAGTTTGACGTTATGGTTCAGGAAGATGAATAAACATGTGTGTTGAAGTCCAAAGATTAATAAGACCATATATGAAATATGTGTTTGGACTAATCCCATCCACACGAGTCTTGTGTTTAAGCTATAGAACACACTAAATCAGCAAGTGATGTAGGCCAAAGGTCACTTTCTCGCCTCATATTTGTATGAACTTTGACATCAGAATAACAACAAAGGTAAGAGTAATATAGAAACTTACAATATGGAGTTCAAGAGGAGACTCAGACCGTAGAGACTCATCTGGCAAAGGGTTTTCTATCTTACATTCCGGTTCTCTGGCATCAGGACATAGAGCAGGAACCAAGTCTTGCACTTCTGCAAGCACCGGAGGTGGTGAAGGCTGCCTAATCAAGTTGTTCTCATTAACGCTTTCTGCTTCTTCAAAAGAAATCATGGAAGAAAGCTCTTCAGTATAATTTTTCTGGACATTTTCACTAGGTGTAGCACTTGATTCCACTATTGGAATTTCAGATTCATCGTTGCTGCCATTCCTTATCATTGGTTTGCTATCCACGAACTGTTGAAAGCTGTTTCCATAGACAAATGGGAAAGAAGGTAAACATGTAGGAATGAGCGGAAAAAGTTTTAGGGAGACAGTGGAACATGTAAGAAATAAAACAAACTATATCAAGATGCAGAATAAAATGTAAATTTTGCTTCAGACAAACTAGATGGTCTAACCTTGGGATTTCAATTGGTGAAATATCTATATTGCTTGGATATTGAACCTGGATAATATAACGTAAAGAACATCAGCTTAGTGTGACTAAGTGGATATAAACAAAGAAGAATGCTATGATACCTTTATATCATTCTTTGGAGGCTGCCACTGAGCACGGAGTCCAGTTGGACCCAAGAAAGAGTGCTTGGAAATGGTTTCTTCTTTTGGTCGGATATAGTTCACTGACCTAGATATTTCGTGCATAATAACAGTGTAAGACATACAACGGAGATCTGTCATTGAGAACAAACAGCTTTCAAAAATATTAAAACTAAAGACATACATATTTCGGAAACGCTCTTCAAGTGGTGTTGCGTTCAAAAATTGCTGACCCCTGGAACCCATGTAGCCAAAATTATGTCCAGGAGGATTTCTTACCTATGCCGTACAAGAGAAACATAGAAAGGAACAGGGAATATTTATTTACTGCAGCTTAAAAAAATAATATCATAAATGTCATATTTATTAATTGAAACAAAAAGTTCTAGAATGGAACAAGAGCGGAGAGCAATGCAAGTTGATTTGAAATATGTACGCATGGCATATGGAACTAACTAGAGTGACGCATCAGGCACACCTTTGTATGATCATTGCTATTTATTGATGGTCTGACAGCTGAAGACCAGGGGGAACCATTTGCTGGACGAGCTTGCACATTATACTGTGGTATGAGCTTGGGATTCAGTTCATCGATCCTTTTCTGTACAACTGGTTTCAACTTCTCCAACTCCGTCAAGACATCCAATAATCTCTAGACAAGATAAAAGTTCATATCAAAGAACTGACTAACATACAAAACAATCATACGGATATATATATATATATATATATATATATATATGTTACCATTCTCAAATACTCTTTATTGCTTTTTAGAGATGTTCTGTAATCTCGGTGGGACGGAATAGTCTCGAGAGCCAAACTAGAGAAAACCAAAAACATAGTTGATTTCAGAAGCAGTACTAGGATCTAAGTCCCTCTACAAGTTTGAGTTCTTTTCATTCGTATGTATAATCTCACCTTGAAAAACGCAAAAGCATGACATATAAATCAATAACATTCTTCTCTGCCCGAAATATGTTGGCCTGCAAA
>JAKUCM010009034.1:0-43633 GCA_023374145.1 Lepidium sativum | reverse complement strand
ATAGAAAACATTTTTGTGTTTCAGAAAGAAAAGAGTGGATTGATGGAAATTTACAATGGATCTTATTCTCAGAATTTCTTAATTAGTTTTATAAAAATAAGCTAGACTGAAAAAAAGAGAAAAATACAATTATGCCCATAAAGCTCCAACCTCCACGAGTCTAGGAATAAGTTGACCACTAAGATGAAGTGCTACAAGAGACTCGAACCCACCGACACATGAACCACCGATGAACAGAACCGGAGCGGTTTTGAACAGGAAGACACGCTATCTCTCCATCGTCGATCTCGATCACTGTTGGAATGAACTCCAACGGTGGATAAAAGCTTCTTGATGACGTGGCACATGCAGCAGGAAGATGATCGAGTGAATATGATAACTGGATGCTCAGAGATGAGCCGTCCGATCTTAGACTCTGATGTCTCTTCTTCATCGAAGGATAGGCTTGTTGAGGCGGAGGAGGAGGAGACTGGTGGTGGTGTTGAAGGAGGAGGAACTGTAAGGTCTAGCGATACGGCGTCGTTTGAGTAGTTCCGTAAACCTCGCATCGTCTTCATTTGAAAAGAGAGAGAGAGAGAGAAGAGAGTGTTTGTTGATGTCAACGCGAAAATGAGAAAAGGGCCATTAAATGGAGAGATTGGGTGTCACTATAATGACGTAACCATTGTATAATTTCTTTTTTTTTTTTTTTTTACTGATTTTGTTGATCACTTGCAAATTTCTTTTTGGGAGTCGAGCTTAGTCGTTTTAGTGGTTTTGTTGCTTCGAAATTTTAACCTTATTCTACAAAAAATAGTTGAGTATATCAGTGGCGGAGCTAGACCGATCTATGGGGTTAAAATTTTTTTTTGAAAAACCATATAAATTTTAATCTTAAAAATGTCAATACAACTAGCTATATTTAAGACATACCATACACTCATTCATATTCTGAAAAATTTGTATCACAATTTCATTGGTCACACTATCAAGTACCTGTTTTTCAACCGAACAAACTAGACAATCACTAAAAAATATATCTCCAATACGATTTTACAAACTAGTCTTCACGATATTGTAACTCTTTTATTTTTTTTGTAACATTGAACTAAACAATTCGAATACAACATCAACTAAAAAAGTGATTAGAAAGTAATGAATACAAAAAATAGAATTAAAATAAACTTTGCCTTTTAAATATTTCTTTGTGTCTCTATTTAACACTTCAATCCGAACCGAAACCGACCCGAAAAAGAGGAACCGAACCCGAAAAAATACCTTAATGGGTACTATATTTATATACCCAAAAAACCAAACCCAAACCCGAACCAGAACCGAATTGAGAAGCCGAACGGGTACCTGGAATATTTTTGTTAAATTTAATATCTTATAAACTTATTTCTATTAATTATTTACTTATTTTAAGTTTTTATATAAATTTATATATAAATACCCGAACCCGAACCCGATCTATACCCGAACCAAACCCGACCCGAAAAATAGATATACCTGAATGGGTCCTAAATCAATAGAACCAAAGACCCTAAACCCGAACTGAACCCGAATGGGTACCCGAACGTCCAGGCCTACATATGGACATACATTTAATTTGTATTGGGCTAATTAATTTTTAAGTAGACTATACTTATATTTGATAGGTGTCAACAAAATTTTATGAGAGGGGTCAATTAATCAAAAAAGTTAACATGTACAAATAAATTGTAAAAACTTTATGGGGGTCATATGACAGCCTTCCCTCCTCGATGCCTCCGCCCCTGAGTATGATATATGGCTAAAAGTAGACACAAAAGTTTCTATATGTCATAATAATACATATTTCGTCATAATAATACATATTTTGTCACAATATAAAAATATTATTATGAAGTTCTGACGATTTGTAAAAGGGTTACAATAAAAGTGTCACAAATGCATATTAATAACAAAAACGTTACAATATGTTTATGACAAATAAATACTAGTAACAATTGTGTCACAAATCGTTACGGAATAGAGTCACAATGATTCATAACAAATAAAATTTGTAATAAAAGTGTATGTAAAACGTCACAAATTACTACTAATATTTATAGTTTGCAATACAATTATCACAATATTTCAATTTTTTGTAGTGTCTATATCATAATTGTTGGTAAATCAAAAGTTTCCAAACTTTATAGAATGGACTCATATATAAACTCTACTATATTATTCGTTGGAGTTTTATTATATGAAATCGTGTAATTGCTGTGTAATATTATTTAAAATTTTAGGAAAGAATTTGTGTTATAAATAGAACATTATCAATCTCTTATTTATGATTACTTTTTTATCTGGTTAAAATGTATACCGAGTCTTTGTTTGTGATAGGTTGTTTTTCATGAGTTTGGGAAAGAAAATATATTATTTTTTTATAAAGCAATTCTAGTAAATTTGTTTTGTAAAGTTTCATATCTCTTCAAAACATTCCAATCTAAAACCTCACTGATAAATTCTCGCATTTGAGTATTTAAATGAGTCGAAAACATGAGTTCATATTCGTGTAAAGATTTATATAAGAGTGAGTAGAAAAATGTTTCTAGTTTCACATAGTAGGAGAATCGAACATGCTAATTTTTTGAATTTCTAGATCCGTCTCCTACCAATTGACAATAAGTTCCTTGTCAACAATAATTTATTTATAATTCAAAATTTTCTTAAATCCTTAATCCTATTAAGTGATAACAAAATTGAAATCAAAATCTATTTTTTTTGAAAGTATAAAAATGAACAGTTAACCTAATAAATGTATAATATTAGAGCTAGTTTTGTCATAGTATCTACAACGAAAGAAAAGGGGAATAAAAGTCCAACAAAAACGGTCACGTTTAGGTATGAGTTTTCCCATGAAATGTGGCGTACGTGGAGGACGAGATACTCGAAAGATTTTATATATAGCTTGATGAATACGCTATACGACAGCATCATCGTTAAAGTTACGATATCTCTTGTTGTTTAAATGATAATAAAGATAAAAACAGACAAAGATTGAAATACCATTCGACGAGATCGGACTTTCTTTCTCTCTGCCAACAAAAAAAGTTAGGTTGCGCATGTGCCTGCAACTTTACATTAATTGGTTGTCATTATTTTTTAATTATAGGTTTAATTAGTTAGTTAAGTTGTAAGTAAATAATTGATTGGCTATTGACAATATTGGAAGTGGTCACATGGAGAACTGAATTATGAGGGAAGTAGTAAATGATGGTGACGTCTTTTATTTGTGTGAACTTGGAGCCACTTGACGTCATCACTTCTCAGATTACTCAGACCATGTCTCTGCTAACGTCGACAACGGTATCTTACTATTTACTTTTTATGCATTTTTTATATTATTATGATAATATATATAATTATACATATGATATCATAAAAATTTGGAGATGTCAGAACGAATTTATTGGAACGAAACAAATTAGTGATTTGTTCTTAATTCAGAACAAATATTCAGTTTTTTTTTAATGAGTATTTGTAGTTTTACTGAGATCTTTTGTTATTCATCCAATGCTTTTAATTTATAAAATTATGTTAATTTATATAACTTTAAAAGTTTTATTTTAAATAATTCTTTTCGATTTCTGTAATTTTTTGTAAATCTTAACGAAAAAATAGAATATAGTCAAAACGTGATTATTAGTGCGACTGTAACGAGGTTTGACATTAGTGATAAATAATTGCAATTGGCAATGAACACATAAAAATATTCCGAAAGAATATGAACCAACCAAACATGAATCTTAATATTCTATCTTTCTATAGTCATTGACTCGCTGTAGTGGAAGCTGCACTAGATTCAGATCATTTTCCTTGTATTTTTTTCGTAAGGAAATACAAACAAACACCCAAATTATGTATTTATCATGCAAAGTTAGTAACCAATGAAGTAACTAATTTTGTTCTCAATAACATGAATAATATCGAATTTTAAGTTTCAGGAGTGGTATATTAACATCATTAACACAAACATTAAATTAAGACATAGAAAAGTAACAACTAAACTTAAAATACAATTAAATTTTAAACTTCATACATCACTCATTTCTTCATAAAATCCATGTTTTCTATATACAGATATTATGATAAATGAAAAAGAAGCATTAATAGGTCGACCGACGACAGAGTCAGAAGATGACATCATGCATGGACGATATGTCTTCGTGATTGTTTTCCTCTCAACAAGAAAAGAAACTGTCAACATCTGCTTGCGTCACCTTGGTGTCTTTTTGCTTTTCTTTTCCTTTATTATAGCGTCTGCATTACGTTGGTGCCATGCTTGAATTCTTAAACCAATCAGAGCATAAAATCATAACTAATTTTTTTAGAAAGAAGTATATAATTAATGGAGTAATTCTTAGCATAAAAACTTGAACTAAAATATCAAATCAAACCGAAGATAGGTATTTAGTTTCGGTTTATGTTTCTAACAAAAAAATCCTTCCATTTCAATATTTAGGTAATTTTGGTTTTCTACTTTGGTTTATAACCAAGAATCAAATAAAAACTACAACTAATTTGATTATCTTTTTTGTTAAAAGCAATTATATTTTTCAGGTATCTGATTTTTTTTATCATAACTGTTTTGAATAGAACCAATATTATTTTATGTTTAATTCAGTTGAAACCAAAATTAAAACACAACTAAACCAAATTTTAGTCAATAACTATTAGTTTGGAACGTTTTTGTTTTGTATATTAAACTTAAAAACGTTTTCTCAATATAGATATATCAATTTTTAAAAGGATTTTTATTATATATATAATTTTTTTAAATAGATATATAATAAATCGTTTCTTTAAATATATATTTATGTATTATATTAAAACATTTGAAGATATTTAAATATCTTTTCATGGTATCCTACTCACTACAAAAAAAAATTTGTATTAATACATAATATTTCGTCACAGTAACATATATTTCATTACAATACAAAAATATTGTTACTAAATTGTGACAATTTATAAATGATTACAATATAAGTGTCACAAATACAAAAATATCACAAATATATTTGTGATGAATAAATTTAGTAACAATTTTGTCACAAATTGTTAGTAAATAAAGGACAATGATTCATAACAAATCAAAATTATAACAAAATTGTATATAAAATGTCACAAATTATTACTAATATTTATACTCACAATACAATTATCATAATAGCTCAAATATTTTTGTAGTGACTAACTTTATTTATTTATCAGATTCTACATGGGAAACAGAATTACAAAGTCGATCTTGAAAATGATGAAGACCCAACTTCCGTTTGCGTTTCCAACTTATAGTCACTTCCCGCTAGAGCTAAAGGAAACGAAAGATCCGCCATCAGCGCTACCTCAAGAATTAATTGTTTATCAATATTTATGTTTTTATTTTCATTTTGAAACCATCTAAAACATTACTTTACCTCAAGATCTAGTCTCTTCCGCTTCTGAAAAGGGGTATAAAGACATTGCCATTTATTCTGACTGTCAAAATCTGATCAGCACCATCTATTAAATTTAAAACCTAGATTTGAGCCTATTAAAAAGTTTTGAAAAAAAAACATAAAAGAGTTAACAAGGTCGGGTTCAAAAGTTAAACTCTACATTTCGTGGGAGGTTTGCTCCAAAATTTACTATTGCCATTGTCAACCTTAGCTCAAAACTTATATTCAATATAAATGAACAACTCTCTTTTCTGAATCTCTCTTTCTCTGTGAATAGAATCAAGTTCACTCACCAACCTGAACTAACACTCATCTCGATCGTTTATATAATGCTTAGGAAACAAGGTCTTACAACTGAATGAAAACAACCTCTAACTACCCTAGAACAAACTCTTGAGACTGAAAGAAGAAGAAGATCGTTGTGCTTTCTTCACTCTGCTTATCATCTCTTTGCAGAAGTAGAAACAATAACCGGACAATGGCGATTGGTTCTTGCACCCAAACCGGATTCAATTTCTGAATCCTCAATGCCAATCATAACCAGAATTCAAACTTGAATTCTTTAACCAAGGCTCTAAACCGAGATACTTGCAATCCTTTTCGAAAGACTCTAGTCGACATAAACGCTCTCCTATACTTAGAATATTTTGACTTTTGATCTTGACTATAATCTTTAATTCTCCACCTTAGTCACAAATATAACATCACTTGGTGGATCCTGTGCTTTTTTACCTTCAATTCTTGGTTGCATGAAGCATCCGAAGAGCTTCATTAACATTGTAAGCTGGTCGAATCTTAGTGAATAGGTCAGTTGGATCTGTTGGAAATCTTAAGGACTTGAACATTTCCTTCAGTTATAAGACTTCTGATATAATGGAACTTCACTGCTACATGTTTGGTCCGATTGGTCTAGAGGTGGATCGATCGGTTTTCGGGTCAGCACAACCTGCACAGGAGACTAGTTGATCCGTCGATCGTGCGTTATTCTTGTAAAAATAAGATCAATCGGTCCAATAAAATCCACCAATTTTGATCACTTTTGCATGCTTCCATGCTTTGGGTGCCCAAATCTATCCTAACTCGTTTTGATCTGAAAAGACACTAAAAAGACTACAAAAAACTCAAAAAATTATAGAAAACAAGAGTTAAACACGTCAAAAACGCAACATGTTCCTTTGCACTCAATATCGATCTCCACCAGCATCATCTTTCTGGATGGCTTGGACGCTTGCACTGCTTACACATACCAGTATCTTCATATTGGAATGTTGTTTCATCGGTTTCATATCCTTAATTATCATTACCAAACGTTCCAACCTTTGCTGGAAAGGCTCCTTATATAGCTATGTTGTTCTTGGGCATTCATCACGTTCACCAATTCAACAAAGGTGATTATCGATAAATCCTTTGTTTCCTCTAGTGCGGAGATTTTTGCTTCATAGCACTCTAGTATAAAGACCATAATCTTCTCCACAATGTGTTCATCTGGAAACTCCTTTCCGAGAAGCCTCACTTTGTTCACAATACTCAAAAGCTTGTTTGAGTATTCTAGGATTGTCTTTGTTTCCTTCATGCGTTACATCTCAAATTCTCGGATCACAGTACGAATTTTTATGCTTTTGGATCTTTCATTTCCTTGTACTCCTTATTGAGATAGTCCCATTTGAAAATATTTACTAAAACAACAGAGAAGATAAGTGTGGATGATGCTTCAGTTGTGTCAGGTTGGATTCGCTAGAAGGGATTGAATCTTATTATATTCTCCTACTGCCTTCTCACAAATCGTAGGCTTCAAAATGAACCTTCCTACTCACTGCCTATGGCTGATAGTTATCTCTGTCAAATACTCGTAATGCATTTGTGAATTGTTTTTCCGTTTTCATCTCTCTATCTCACACTAAAAAAACCGTTTACAATCACTTAAAAAAAAGAGCTCTAATGTCAGTTTGATGTGTATTTTGATTTGAAATTTTCTTTATAGATTCCGGATGATAAAACTTAAAGTTTTACCATACTTATTTAAACCAAAAAGACTTAGCTAACTCTCCTAAATTTAAGCAAAAAACTTTAACAAACAAAGACTAAAAAAGACTCTTTTATTTGCCTATCTCATAGTCGGTCCAACAATGACAAAAGTCTTAAGCAATACTAAGAGGAAAAAAAAAAATTGGATCCCAAATTTTAATAAAATTTTTTTGGGTCCTAAACTTTTATCTAGGTGGCCTATGCTCTAGGCCGGCTCTGTCTATATTCAACAATTTTGTTTTTATTTGATGAGACTCCCCATATACTATATTTTGACTATTTAGGGATTTATGAAAGAACTCCAAAAGAGCTTCTCCTTGAGGCCTTCTCCTTGAGGCCAAGATGGGTGAGGACATGATTATCGGTAAAATTTTCTCCATTTATGCGTTTCTCTTTCCGCCGTTTCGGAATCGGTCCTAATCCTCTATCGTTCAAGGACTCTGACTCTGGCCACACTCTTGCGGACATATATTATTGATTACCTCAACCTGTTATATATATATTTGTGGCTAGTTCATATTTAAACGTTTATACAAGTTTCACCTGAGTCAAATACACCGATGATCATTTCCCCACCCATCTCGGTCTCACCGAAAAGCTCTTTTGGAGTGTTTCATAAAGCCCCTATTAGGTTTGACGCTTAAAGAAGGTTACAGACTTTAAGCTTCAACTACACTCTGTTTTGTTTCTCTTGAGATCTTAGTTCTGTTTGTGATTAAAAGAAGTTTAGAAAGTAAAGAACACACAAGAATTTAACGAGTTCAGGACCCAAGCCGGAATCCCTACGTCTCGCCGAGAATTACTCAGAAATCCACTAAGAAACTTGCTCAACACTAGAGCCTTTATGGTTCTTACACTCTCGCTCTCTCTCCCTTCACCTTGTTTTCTTTTTGTTACATTTTTTATACCCACAGAGACTCCACTATTAAAGAAGAGTTCAAACTACAGTACAAGAAAGGAGCTAAAGAGATTTACCCGACAATTTGTGCAGACTTTCCTTGGATCTTTGCTCTTAATTAATTTGGACCTATATCTCTACTTGTATGGAGGCTGCATCTTCACGTGCTTCATCGGCATGCCTCCTTGTCTCTGATTTTGTACTTTCTTCGACATAGTGACGCCATGAGAGAGAATACTGAGTTTCATTCTCAGCAAACGAAGAAGACAAAGTTCCACTTACTCGGCCTTGAACTTTAATTTATGTTGCTGACTTGGGCCTTCAAGTCCACTAAGCTTTGTGAGCTTAAACCAAACGCACAAAACTCCTCCTTGGTGTAAACTCACAAAACCTGGATTTATTTCTTAGTTACTTGGATTTCCTTCTCGGAACTGTGGTCTCTTATTGGCTAAAGACCTTGAGAAGCTTCAAAGCATCCTGAAGCTTGCTCACTGGTACAACTTTGGTGAGGATATCTCTTGGAATCCAAATTGTTGATATCTTCAAAACCTGAATCTTTCCTTCCTCCATCTTTTATCTGATGTAATGAAACTTAACATCAACATGCTTTGTTCTCTCATGATATATTGCATTCTTGACTAATGCTATAGCACTTTGAGAGTCACACATAATTTTCACACAACTTTGTTTAAAACCCATCTCTTCGGCTAAACCCTTCAACCATATAGCTTCCTTTGTTGTTATGGAGAGTGCTGCAACTGATTGTAATCCTGATTTCTAGCTTATTGTGCCCCCTCCAGCTGTGAACACATAACCACCTACTGATCTTCTTTTATCTGGATCTGTGGCATAATCATAATCACAATACCCTTTATCTCAAACTAATCTTCCCTTTTAAACTGCAAACAAACCTTCTTTGACCCTTTGATATACCGCAATAACTATTTTACAGCTTGCCAATGATCCCTTGTTGGATTAGACATAAACCTGCAATTAATCCCAACAACATATGCAATATCAGGTCTTGATCCTATCATCAGATACATTACGCTACCAATAGCATTAGAATATGGTACAAATTTAATGTAATCCTTTACTCTCTTGATGACATCTTTAGTGGCTGCTCTTAACTTGAAATGAGCTCCTAATGGTGTTTGAAAAGCCTTACACTCATCTATCTTGTATGTCTGCAAGATTTTCTCCACATAACTTTCTTGAGACAACTCAAGAATTCCCTTTTCTCTGTCTCGTCTGATCTCCATACCCAAAATCTTTCTTGCAGGTCCCAAATCCTTCATTTCAAATTCCCGACTAAGTTGGTATTTCAATTTTTTGATCTCCTGTGTATCTCTTGAAGCAATCAGCATGTCGTCTACATAAATAAGCAAAAAAGCATATGACTGGTCAGATAGCTCTTTTATGTAAACACATGGATCGTACCTGCTTTGTTAATACCCAGAATTCTGCATAAAAAAGTTAAACCGCTGATTCCACTTTCTTGGAGATTGCTCCAAGCCATACATTGATTTCTTGAGTAAACAAAATTTTTCTATATCTCCTTTAACCTCATAACCCTCAGGTTGTTCCATCAATATATATTCATCTAACTCTCCATGGAGAAATGCCATTTTGACGTCCATCTGTTCTAACTCAATATCAAATTGTGCCACAATTGAGAGTAAATACCTGATGGATACTTGTTTCATCACCGGTGATAAGATTTCTTGATAATCTATGCCTTCCTTTTGTGAATAACCCTTTGCCACCAATCATGCTTTAAACCTTGGCGGCTCAACATCTGGAATACCTGCCATTATTTTAAAGATCCACTTGCAGCCTATTACTCTCTTGGATGACGATCTGTCTTCATAAGTCTAGGTGTTGTTTTTAGAAAGTGAACACATCTCCTCATCTGTTGCATCTTTCCATTATTTCCATTCAACACTAGACATTGCTTCTTGATAAGTTTGAGGATCTAGAATCTCTCCATCTTCAGTTGTAGTTAAAGAATATCCAACCAAATTTACTTCTTCAGTATATCTTTGAGGAGCTTTAGTTTTTCTACGAGATCTATCTCTTGCCAACTGATAATTTTCTAGCTCATAATTTTCAGAATCACTCCCAAAACTCTCATCATCAGATTGTTGTTCACTTCTTGAGGAACTTGATGTGAATTCTGAATGTTTAGAGCTTTCTCCTCCTTGATGCTGACAACTTTCAGTCCCAATTAGCTTCTGCAGCTCAATACTTATCTTTTCCATTTCTTTTCTTTGTTGTACAGCTTCATCTCTGTTTTCTGTCCCAATTTCTTTGAACATCAGACTTTCTTGGAACCCCACATCTCTAGACACAACACATTTTCTATCTTCTATGATCCAAATTCTGAAACCTTTCACACCAGCTGGATAACCTAGAAAGACTCCTTTCTTTGCCCGTGTATTTAATTTCCCTTCTTCAACATGAACATATGCAACTGAACCAAACCTCTTGAGAATCTTATAATCTGGTGGATGTCCAGACCATTTCTCCTCAGGTATATCAAATTCAATAGAAGAACTTGGACTTCTATTTATCACAAACACTGCTGCTAAGGCTGCTTCTGCCCAAGACTGTTTCCCAATCTGATTCACTCAACATGCATCTAACCTTGTTCATTATGGTTTGATTCATTCTTTCCACCACACCGTTTTGTTGTGGTGTGTACGCACACGTCCTGTGCCTAACAATGCCTTCTTGCTTACAGAATGCATCAAACTCTTGATTACAATACTCAAGGCTGTTATCTGTTCTAAGTGCCTTTAGCTTCTTGCCTAGCTGATTCTCTACCAGCACTTTCTACTCCTTGAATTTGCTAAAAGCCTCATCTTTTGTTCTTAAAAAATATATCATCAATAAATGTTAAGAAATATTGACATTTACCCAATAATAGTGGAACTGCAGTGAACCCCACAAATCTGAGTGCACATAATCCAACTTTCCCTTTGTGACGTGCTTTGCAGTCCCAAAACTAACTTTGTGCATCTTGCCATAAACACAATCCTCATAAAATTGCACTGCCATTACCCTGTTTATGTCCAAATATCCCTTCCTGACCAACACTTCCAGACCCTTTGAACCAATATGAGCTAACCGGCTGTGCCACAAACTGCTTTCATCATCAACTTTGTGTGCTACATTTGCTTCCCCTGTGAGAGTTGTACCTTGCAGGAAATAAAGAGTATCATGTTTTCTTTCCAATTAAGACTGTTTTTTCCTCTTTCACAATCTTAAGAACATTATTCTTTGATACAAACCAACAACCTTTATCCTCAAGTGTTCTTAATGAGATCAAGTTCTTAGTCATCTGAAGAATGTACCTGACTTGGGAAAGGAGAACTTTTGTGCCATCATCATTCTGGATTTTGATGTTACTAATACCTTTGACATCTGAGTATGTGTCATTCCCCATTCTCACCCTTCCATTTTCAGTTTCTTTAAAATCCAACAACCAGTCTTTTCTTCCAGTCATGTGAAAAAGGAGCAGCCTGTGTCAAGTACCCATGTGTCTGGTGTAATTTCTGCAAATCCCAGAAGTGCATCAGAAACCACTAAACCAACTGCATTTGTGGTCGCTGCTGCAGCTTCTCCTCTTTCAGATGATGGATCCCTTGATTTGTTTATGTCTTTCCACACTTGACACTACTTTTTTGAAATGACACCTCTTTTCCATAAATCCAACATGTTATTCCTCCTCTTGACTTTTGATCTGCTCTTGTGCTTGCCTATGTCTATTGGGAAGCATCTTTCTCATAACTCAACTGTATTTGAGTTAATAGATCACATTCCAAGACAATCATGGCCATGTGCAAAACTTCGGATCCTTCTTTTGTAGACAAAGCCATCAGCCGCCAAATTCTCCTTACCTTGTTTGTACTGGATCTCATAATCAAACTCCATCAATTTAGGTAACCACTGCTACTGGATTGGAGTGTTAAGGCGTTGTTCCAGCAAATACTTCAAGCTCCTTTGATCAGTCTTGATTGTAAAGTGATTGGTTAACAAGTAATGACGCCATTTTTGTACAGCAAAGACCACCGCAAGCAGCTCCTTCTCATAGATTGAAAGATGTAATTGTTTACCTTAAGATGGCGACTTATATATGCCAATGGGTGACCCTTTTGCATCAAAACTGCGCCAATGCCACTCCCACACGCATCAGTTTCCACCACAAATGGTAAGTCAAAGCGTGGTAAAGCCAAAACTGGTGCTTCACACAAGCTTTGTTTCAGTCTTTCAAAGGCTTCAGTTGCTTCCTCTGTCCACTCAAAACAGTCTTTCTTAGTTAAAGCGGTTAACGGACGAGCAATCACCCCAAATCCCTTGACAAATCTCCTGTAATAACCCGCTAGACCAAGAAATCCTCTCAGCTGTTTCAAGGTCTTTGGAATAGGCCACTCGGCTACAACTTTGATTTTCACCGGGTCTGTGGAAATACATGCTTCTTGCAGATAATGTCCCAAGTATTCTACCTTGGTCTGTGGCAAAAGAACACTTGCTGACCTTAGCAAACAGCTGATGCTCCCTCATCAACTGAAACACTGCTCTCAAATGACGAATATGGTCTTCTATTGATGCACTGTAAATTAGTATATCATCAAAGAAGATCAACACACATTTGCGTAGCAAGCTTCTAAAGACTGTATTCATAAGCCCCTGGAAAGTTGCTGGGGCGTTAGTGAGGCCAAAAGGCATTACCAAGTACTCATAATGCCCATTATGCGTTTAAAACGCTGTCTTATGAATGTCATTAGCATTCATTTGGACTTGATGGTATCCAGCTCGAAGGTCAATCTTGGAATACACCTTAGATCCACCTAGTTCATCATCAAATCTTCAATCAAGGGAATAGGGAAACGATCCTTCACCGTCATACTATTAAGACCACGGTAATCCACGCAAAGTCTCCAAGAGCCGTCTTTCTTTTTCACTAAAACCACCGGGGAAGCATATGAACTAGAGCTTGTTTGAATAGTTCCCGCAGCCAATAACTCTTGTACCATCTTGTCTATCTCATTCTTTTGATAGATTGCATAGCGGTAAGGTCTCTGGTTAATAGGATTAGATCCTTCCATAAGCGGTATCTTGTGATCGTGATCCTTTTGATGAGGTTGGCAATGACTTTGGTTCTTCAAAAACATCGGAATACTCTTGTAGAGTCTTTGTAATCTCCTGTGGCATTGTACTAGGAGAACTCTGCTGAGTTTCCAATGAGTAAACATGAGCTTGTTCTTCCTCGTCCTCTGTATACAACGATATCATAGAGATTTGAACATCAGTCTCTCTTAACTTGTTCAGTTTTGACGCCTTCATCTCTCTTATAGAGCCACCCTTAATACCGTAAGCAACACTTTCTTCTTGTTCATCATAAACTGCATAGTGAGCTGTTGAAAGTCCCAAGTAATGTGGACCCCATTGCCTTAGCCATTGCACCCAAGAACCATATCAACACCCCTCCCAATGGGATTACGATGAAGTCTTCCCTGAAGGTAAGACTTTGAAAGTTCCATTGAAAGTTATCCACCTTTGCACTTATTCCCAATTTACGGCCATCAGCTACTGCCACTCTAGCTATGTTTGGAGATCTCAACTCACAGCCCATTATCTCTGCAACAGATGTGTCTATGAAGTTGTGCGTTGAACCGGTTATCGATCAATATGAATAAAGAAACGTTTCCCCATGTGTTCCTTTCACTCTCATGGTCTGATAATCCGAAACTCCAGTCACCGCATTAAGGGATATATGAGCAATGTCTGCTTCTTCCTCTTTCTGGCAGAACAACCACTTCCCGGAAACCATCATCTTCTCCTGCTTTAATCATAAAAATCTGAGTGTTTTTATGCTTCAAATAGTGACCAGGCGAGTATTTCTCATCGCAGAAATAACATAAGCCTTCCTGCTCTCCTTTTACTCATTTCCTCTTGAGATAAAAACTTTCGGTGGGTTTAACGAACTCTCCTTCCTGACTGGAAAATTCCCTTTAGGTTCACTATCTTTACGGCAAGGGCAATAACCCTTTAGTCACTAATCCATTCTTTTGATACCCAACACTCTGATTCGCAATCTTCCTGGGATGTGCTTTCTCATACAATCGGCCCAGCAACAAGCATTGATGAACTGTTTGAGGTTGAAACATGCGAATATGCATTTGGGTATCTTTTCGAAGACCGCCAAATACGAACTCACCAAATACGAACTCACCATGATATTCCCACGATACCCTCGGTTTCCTGTAACTGTTTCAATTCCGCCATCAAATCATCCCAGACTTCTTCAAATCTTTCTTTCAACAATCTCTTATACGATTGCCAATCATGGAACACATCGAACCCCACATCAGATTGAATTAAGGCTTGATGCCAGCCGAAGCTAATCCATCAAAATGAATCGAAGCTAAGCCTACTTTCAATTCGTCCGAAGTGTTGTCAATTAAGAAAAGCTGTTCTACCTTCGATAACCATTCTTTCATCCTTTCTCCATTAAACCTTGGAAAATCGAGCTTAGTCAATCGAGTCATACCCTGCATAAGGAGGTGCAATTCCAGCTCGACCGCGGTTAAGATCGTAACCATTCAGGTTGATGATCGGAGTCGATGAATTGGCCGGCGGAGGTGCGGCGATTGTTCTGTTCATAACCATAGTATGGTGATTCGCTCCTTGAATTAAATGAATCGCTTCGAACATGTCTGCGATATTCTTGTCCATCTTCGTGCTTTGATCGGCTACTGTGGTCTCCAATTGTTGAGTCCTCTCCATCATTTGATCAATTCTTGAGCCTAAGCTCTCTTCTACACCACGAACCGCTGCTTCTTTTATCATAGCTTGAGCTCTCGTTTCCGTCATCTTCCAAGAAATGTTGAAGCTCTGATACCTTTGTTACAGTCAAACTGTATGGTCCACGCTTCCGAGAGAGAGAGAGAGAGAGAGAGAGAGGAGAGAGAGAGATGAGAGAGAGAGACTGAGAGACGAGAGAGAGAGAGGGAGAGAGAGAGATGAGAGAGAGAGAGAGAGAGAGAGAACGAGAGAGAGAGAAGAGAGAGATCGAGAGAGAGAGAGAGAGAGAGAGAGAGAATCCAATGTTCTTGAAACACCGATTCTAGAGATCCCAATTGAACACCAATTAGTTCATAGTTCAATCACCATTTTTAGTAACAGAGAAGAGAATAGAGAAGAAGAAGAATTGCGTTTCTTATTTCAAAATCCCAAAAGATGATTCCAAAATCTCTATATAACAGAAATCGAATAACAGAATTGAATCTAGTAACAAAAATGTTTCTGTTACTCTTCCCGCTCTTTCTTCGTTCATCTTTTCTTCATTCCATGTGATGAACACGTGACCCTGTCTCCTTATCCATATCAGGACATAGAGTATGAATAGGAAGACACTACAACCTTTGCTTTCAGTTTTTTCTAGAGAACCTCTGTTTTATGTTTCTTGACTTGTCTGACATCTAGCTCTCACAGTTCAGTTTTTCCTCTACGAAGGGGCATTACCTTTAGAGTTTCCAGATGGCACCACACCAGTCACTTGCCGAGTCTCTATATATGACAACTCAAGTGACAAAAAGGTCGGTGTAGGAAAATTGATGGATAAAGCATTTGTCCTTTGCCTCCTGGTAGTCTATATATGGAAGAGGTTCATGTGAAGGTCTGGCTTATTTGGGATATTGTTTTAAAGTTTCGTATTAGCCTCGTGTAATTTTATCAACATTCTTGATTGAAATGCTTTATACAGGAAATACTCACGTGTTAAGAAGTAGACTCTTGGTCTAAGTGGTGGTCGAGACCAGATAGCTATTATTAGAGTAGGGGGAAGCATCTCTCGGGTTAAGGGTCCACTAAACAGTCGTGGTTCAGCTATTATAGTTGAACAACTAATTGAGAAGATCTGCAGTGTAGGAGGTATTTTTTAAAAATGTTTTCGTCTACAAGTATGCTGCTTAAAATGTTGACATTCTTAGCATTTGACACTCTGTAAATTATGTAACAAAAGCCACAATGCATTTCATATTGTATTAACATTAGTTGTAATATTTTTTTGTAAAATTCTTAAGAACTTTGTGTGGGGTTCTACCATTGGACGCCACAAAACTTAAAAACCTCATTAGAGGTTCTTAAATCATTATTTGCATTATAAATAAGCTAAGAACCTCATTAGAGGTTCCATTATTTGCATTATAAATTACTTGAAAAGAAATTTTTTTTACGAAACTGCCATTAATGAGTAATTCCATGTCAGCCAGGGCCGGCTTAGTAGCAAGGGCATTCAGGGCATTTGCTCTGGGCCCTGGGCCCAGGTCCCAATTTTTTTTATTTAATGAAAAAAAAATTATTATAATAAACATGTTCATTTTCCACAATCAAACCTGTTCATCTTCCTATCACTTTCTTTCTTTGTTCTTCGCCACTTCTCTCATTTTAGTGTCTGCAATTTTTTGTTTACAATCAAAACTCTTGAATCCAATTCTTTTGCTAGGTACATCTATTTCTTTTGTTTTTTCCTAATATTTTTTGTAGGTCCTTTCACTTCTTGAGAATTCAATCAATTTTCTCTTCCTTAAATCAGCCATCCATGTACTATTTTTCTATTGTTTTAAAGTATTACTATGACTGGACAATTATCGGGTTTTCAAAAGAGAAAGAAAAAAAGAAGAAGAATTGTTTGTTAAGTCACAGAGAGAGTCTTTAAATAAATTTATGATAAAAAGAGTAAGTGTTAGTGAAGCTTATGAGTCAAATGATGATAGGGCTAATCACACAATTGAGCATGATAATGTGGTAGATGCATCTAATAATGAAATTTTGAATGTTGATGAACAACCAAACTCTTGTGTTGACATTTACGATACTAGGCATTGGGAAAAATTAGATAGTAAAATGAGAGATGTGCTAATTGAGAAAGGGCCTAAAAGAGAAATGGATCTTGTGTTTCCTTTAGATAAGTATAGTAGACATTTCTCATGTGCTTATTATTCTAGGAAGTTGAATAATGGAGAAACTAGTGATAGAAATTGGTTGGTTTACTCTAAATATGTGGATAAAGTTTATTGCTTTTGTTTCAAGTTGTTTAAATCTAGAGGTTATTCAAGTATGCTTGCAAATGATGGATTTAGACATTGAAAGCATCTTAGTGAGAGACTTAAAGAACATGAGAGAAGTATAGAACATATGACAAACATGAGAGATTGGAAAGATGTGAATGTTAGATTTGAAAAGAATCTCACAATTGATAAAGAACTACATCAAGAGATTGCAAAAGAAAAGGAGCGTTGGAAGCTTGTTTTAACTAAAATAATTGCTGTAGTCAAATTTCTTTGTAAATGATGTTTAGCTTTGCGGGGAAAAATGAGAAACTTAACCAAGATAGCAATGGAAATTTCTTAGGAGCCATTGAAATGATTGCTGAATTCGATTTGATAATCCAAGATCATATTAGACGCATTCGAAATCATGAAATTCATCATCATTATCTTGGTCATAGTATTCAAAATGAATTTCTTATAAGGTTCAACTTTCTATTGTAAGAGTCATTAAAGAAGCAAAATATTTTTCTATCATTCTTGATTGTACACCGGATATGAGCCATCAAGAACAAATGACTCTTATAGTAAGATGTGTGTATGTTTCAGATAAAAAAGTCAAAGTAGAAGAGTATTTTTTAGAGTTCATAAAGGTAGATGACACATCCGGATTAGGATTCTTTGAAAAATTATTAGATGCTCTTAAGTCTCTTACTCTTGATGTTGATAATGTGAGGGGACAAGGTTATAACAATGGTTCTAACATGAAAGGAAAACATCAAGGTGTTCAAAAGCGATTACTTGATATAAATCCAAAAGCTTTGTATATGCCATGTGCTTCGTAGTATTAATCTTGTGGTTAATGATATGGCTCATTCATGTGTGAAAGCTATTTCTTTCTTTGGAGTTTTGCGACGAATATATGTTTTATTTTCTAGTTCTACAAAAATATGGAAGATTTTACTTGACAATGTTTCTGGTTTATAGTGAAATCTTTATCGAATACTCATTCGGAGAGTCGAATCCAAAGTGTAAAAGCTATCAGGTTTCAAGCTCCACAAGTAAGACAAGCTTAATTGGAATTATATGAATCATTTGATGATGCTATTACAAAAAGTGATGCTGAAAGTTTAATCATTGCATTTGAAAATTTTGAGTTTATAGTTGGCATGGTCATATGGTACAACATTTTGTTTGCTATTAATTTGGTGAGTAAAAGTTTACAATCTAAATCTATGTGCATTGATAATGCTTTAAAAAAAATTGGAAGGTATAGTTCTGTTTTTTGAGAAGAATAGAGAGGAAGGCTTCAATTCTAGTTTGACTATTGCTAAAAGTATAGGTCATGATATGGATATTGATCCTATATTTCCAAAAAAACGTCTTTTTAGAAAAAATAATTTGATGAAACTGATTTTGGTGAAGAAGTACAATCAAGTGAAGATGCTTTTAGATTCAACTATTTTTTGTTGTTGTGGTGGATATGACAATAAATTCAGTGAAAACCAGATTTGATCAAATGAAAAATTTTCGAAGTGTTTTTGGGTTTTTGTTTGATTCGATAATTCTAAAAGCTTTAGAAGAAGATGAACTTCAATACCATTTCAACAACTTTCACAAAACATTTTCTCATGGTACATCTTCGGATATTGATTCCAATGATCTTTATTAAGAATTGAGAGTGTTGCAATCGACTTTACCGAATGTGCCTATGGAACCTAGTGATGTTCTTGAGTTTGTTGAAAATGTGGGTTGTTATCCTAATGTTTCCATTCATATCATATCCTCTTAACTATACATGTGACTGTGGCTTCGGCGGAGAGAAGCTTTTCAAAGTTGAAGTTATTGAAAAATTATTTATGGTCTTCGATGTCTCAAGAAAGGTTGAATGGTTTAGCTATTTTATGAATCGAAAAAGTGTGTAGGTTTTGGTTTGTTATGTAGGTTTTGCTACACGTTATGTAGGTTTTGGTATGTTATGTAGGTTTTGATTCACGTTATGTAGGTTTTGATTCACGTTATGTAGGTTTTTTTACACGTTATGTAGGTTTTGTTATGTATTGTTATGTAGGTTTGTGACATGTTATGTAGGTTTGTGACACATTATGTAGGTTTGTGACATGATATGTAGGTTTTGGTATGATATGTAGGTTTTGGTATGTTATGTAGTTTTTGATTCACGTTATGTAGGTTTTGGTATGATAAGTAGAATTTTGTACGTTATGTAGGTTTTGGTTCATGTTGTGTAGATTTTGGTATGTTATGTAGGTTTTGCTACACGTTATGTAGGTTTTGATATGTTATGTAGGTTTTGATCTACGTTACGTAGGTTTTGCTACATGCAATGTAGGTTTTGATTCACATTATGTAAGTTTTACTATATGTTATGTAGGTTTTGATTCCCATTATGTAGGTTTTTGTATGTTATGTAGATTTTCATTCACGTTATGTAGGTTTTGCTACATATTATGTAGGTTTTGATTCACGTTATGTATGTATTAGTTTATGTTATGTAGGTTTTGGTTCACATTATGTAAGTTTTGGTAATTTATGTAGGTTTTGATTCATGTTGTGTAGGTTTTTGTATGTTATGTAGGTTTTGATTCATGTTGTGTAGGTTTTGGTATATTATGTAGGTTTGGGTTCAGGTTGTGTAGTTTTTGATTCACGTTGTGTAGGTTTTGAAATAAACTAATTAACCTTGTGCTCTAATCAAGATACATAACCGGTATTCAACACAATGCAACTCAATTTACTCAACAGAACCCTTATATTCCAGTTATATAGAAAATAATCAATTTTGAAATTATGAACTTCCATGAAAATGGAGTTAATGAATTCATACCTTAGAGGAGAGAAAAAGATGACTATATCGTATCTAAAACTTCAAGAAATTGACACAAAAGCACAACAAAAACTGGAAAAAAAAATTCATTGTTTTTTCTTATTTGTCGAAGAATAATAAGAAACAAAGATTTTTTTTAAAAAAATATAAATGACATTATTGTAATAAACTTATGCTTTTAAGAAATATAAGTAATTTCATCTTTTTTGCGGTTCATAATTGCCAAAAATTTATTCTATTAATTAACCTATTTTATTGAACTATTTTTTAGTCATTCTTTCTATATATTATCTTATACACTAATTAGACAGAAAAAATATATATCAAATTACATAAATGATATCACAACAGATTTGGTAATATCAAAACAAGAACATCAATCTAATATTATAAATATGTAATTTTAGTTGTTATCTTTTATTAGTTTTTGGGCTTACAAACATACTTTAACTTACAAGCTGGACAAGATTGGAAAACTTGGTAAATTTTAGCACATTGAACAGGACATTCAATACAAAACGTAATTGGCAACTTTCTGGGATGTTCAGGGATCCTATAATCAGTGTGCCTATAATCCTCATCACAATCAAAACTAGACTTAATTGGCGACTTTCTAGGATCTTCAGGAATCCTATAATAGTCATTATCTTTAAAGTCAAAGTGATCAATTTGAGGACTCTCAGCCAAATCGGAGGATGATAATTTTTCTTCTGAATTACAAGCTTCAATATTCGAGAAACCTATAAAAAGTATCGAATAACGAAATCAACATATTATCAAATAGCATAATCCAAGCATTTTAACTTATATGTAACCAAAAATAAACTTACATGATAAAGCAATAGTTAGAAGTATATAAAAAAGAACTATCTTCATATTTTTTCTTGGAGATTTTGAATACTGTTAATCTGTGTTTCGTACTAATTGTTTTAATTTTGTATTATGAAATCAATAAAATTAGATATATATATATATATATATCAAATTTATATTGTTTCTTATTTAAGTTACACAAGAGTTATTGTTCTTGCCAACGTTTTTGTAATAATTAAGGTCACAAGAGTTATTGTTTTTTTTTTGGAACTGCACAAGAGTTATTGTTTTCCTCATTTTGTTATAAAATTAGATGAGAAGGAAATTATGTATTCAGTTAAATGTACTAATTTAGTTTAACATATATGTAGTTACGAAATACGAAAAGACATGCATAGTGTTTCATAAATTTATTGGTCTACAAAAATATGCAAGAATATAAAGAAAAAATATTACGGTTTAGCTAATAACTTATGTTAGTATTTCACTAGCTTGTGCGCATGGTAATATTACTTTGATTAAAAAGAACAGTTTATTTCTGTAAAATATTAATATCAACATAAACAATGCACTAATGTTTACTAATTTAATGGGAAAGCATCAAAGAGTAGTTATTACAATTGGTAACCAATTGGTGCTTTAAGATGAAAAGGACATTGAAGCAAGCATGACAAGGTTATGACTTATGACATTTCCTCTCTAGACCCAAAGTAGGAATAAATAACTTAATCAATATATAAATTTGTACATTAAGATTTTTACCCTTTACATATATATTCACCTATGATATTTATATCTTGGTTTGAGTCGCTAGTTCGAATCTGTTCACGTCCGATTTTGTGTTTAAGAGCTATCAGGGATTCTTATTTACATACATCATTATCCAATCTCTTTAAGTTGCAAGCATCGAGAGAATCAGAGTTTTAATCGAAAGTAGATTTAAAATTTAGGTGAACCAATAGAGTTTTGGATTAAAAATCTTACTTTATTACAATAGATAATGTGATAGTGAGTGCTTTGAGCTAAGAACATATTGTATTTAAACTCAATGGTTGAAATACTTGAGTAGCTGTGTTCTCACAGATAATGGGATAGTGACATAGTGAAAGCCATCAGTCCAAGTTATACTCCCAAAGTAGTAGATGGAATTGCTCTTGTGAGTTGTGGAGACTGTGACTTCGAAACTGAGCTTCTTCACGAAGCAATTGAAGAGAAGTACGTTGGGTCTAACGGAGATTTTGACACCCAATGGAGGCTTAACGATCAGTTTATAGATGGAGTTGACGTGACCAACATTGGTGACAGTTCTAGTGACCGTCACATCATCGTTGAGAAAAGGAATGCTGATGGATGGCAAATTCAGGTCAAGCAGAGACGGTTTTGGACTCGGACAATAAGTAGTCTTATTTGCCATTTTGGCAATAATTGCATCGTCATACCCGGAAGCACATAGAAAATGCAAGTAGTCTTGTGCGCTTGCATCGTAAACAAGACCAGGGTCTGCTGCTCTGGTTGGGTTCACCAATCCTCCCCCAAAGTCAAATGGATCGGCTAGTTTCCGAGATAATCCATCGGCGAAGATAGGTTCTCCGTAGGGATCCGTTGTGGAAGCTTAATCAATTGAGATAAGAGTCATCCGCAAGATCAATATTTATATTACAACTTAGATTCAACGAATTCTATCATATGTTACCTGTAGTGACGAGGGCTGATTTAAGGGCGGCAGGAGACCAATCAGGATGCAGAGCTTTGAGGAGGAGAACCAAACTGGCAACAATAGGTGTGGACATTGAAGTTCCCGACAAAGCAACAAAGCCATTATCGGCGTCCGAATTTAATGGAGTAATAGCCGCCAATATGGCCACACCTGGCGCTGCTACATCAGGCTGCAAGTATTACATACCTAAGTATGAGTTGATGAAAATACAGACTTAGATACTTATGTTATGGGAACACAACTTAAGTTGTTACCTTGAGAACATATGGTGATACGGAATTGGGTCCTCTACCAGAGAATTCAGCCACTTTTGTGGCTACAAGTGGACCAGTGAGTGTGATTGCTGAGCTTATTTTTATGGTGGGTGAGCTGTCATGAGAGTAATCCCAAAACATTAAACAACATTAATTTCACATGCAAATACCTAGAGACTTGAGAGTAAATATATATATACCTTGTGGAGCTTATGTAGTTCGTCATGGTAGTTCCCTGTTCGTAGTCGATAAAGATAATTTTGGGAGCAAAATTTTCGACAACTTCGGTTCCATCGTTAATTTTGGTGGCAATGATTAGACCCTGCAGTTTGTTTATAATAACTTTGTTGGTAAGATTATCAAGATCATCATTTCCAGTCACGAAAGCTAGCACCACTTTTCCCTTTAACGCACTCGTTATCTGGTTGGTGCTTTCTACATACATCAGATCCGCTTGGATTTCCTGTCCTTTAAACGGTGTCCGTGCCTACAAAGTAATATTTTATTGGGTCACATGCACATATTCTTGACTTATTTTCTTAAAAAAGAAGTAAAGGTCTAATTTTTACCAATAAAGTCACATTGTTGCCTAGTACCAAAGGTGTGGGAAACCACCGGTCAAGACTGGTGGCAGCCACAGTTATGATCCATGGAGCTATGTTAACGACTGTGTAAGCTTGAGGGCCGTCGTTGCCTCCCGCAAATAGCACCGGAATGCCCTGTGAGATGGCATGGAATGCTCCATACGATAATTCATCGGTTTCAGTTTGTATAGGGATTGAATTAACAAGTGAGAGCGACATTACGTCCACCCTGTCATTTATGGCTTCGTCCAAAGCCCTTAGTATATCCGCAGCAGCGCAATTTTCGCCTTTTACTCCTTCCCAACATACTTTGTAGACTGCAATACGAGCTCTAGGTGCCCCGCCTCTCACCGTGCCAACTCCCAACCCTTTGTCGCTCACATTTGGGACGAAGGAGCCTCCAGCTATGGAGGCCACGTGGGTCCCATGAGGAAGGCATTCCCTTGCGGACATATACTCCCTGTCCGATATTGTACTGTCTATTTTGTTCTTATTGAAGAGACTCCCCATGTAGTACTTTGCTCCTATCAATTTCCTGTTGCAATGCTTCTTCGAGTCGAATTCTTCGCCATCAATGCATTTCCCTTTCCACCTTTTCGGGATCGGTCCTAATCCTCTGTCGTTAAAGGACTCCGACTCAGGCCACACTCCTGTGGATATACATTATTCATAATCACAAACTTTTATATATAAAACACATCTTTATCTTTAACGTATATTCAAGTTTTACCTGAGTCAATGACACCGATTATCATGTCCTCACCCATCTTGGCCTCACGAAGAAGCTCTTTTGGAGTGCTGTGATCATAAAGCCCCAGGTAGTCAAATGTTCTTGTTGTTTGCAGCTCGTAGTAATGATTTGGAGTCACTTGAATAACATCTGGATGCACTACATATACATAATTTTGAAGAGAACTCATGAATCAAGTCAATTGTTAAAATAAACTGCTTTGTAAATCTCTACTGCTCTACCTGAGAGTAGTCTTGCTTGGGAATCCGTGAGATGGGCCGCAAAGCCAGAGAAACCATGTCGATAACTATAAACCATCGAATCACTCGCCTCTTTGTTGCTGTAATTGTATTAACACAACACAAACCTGTTAGTTTCTTTCGACATCGACAATATGTAGTTTCAACAACATACAGTTTGATATGTCTGAAGATTTGGGGTTTTGTTAATATATACCTTCCAAGCAAAGATTTTAATATGCTGAGATGTGAGGCCGTTACGAGGTCCGGGTCCTTATGCTTTCTTTCCCCAAGGTACACTATGTGGACCTATACATGTATGTATATGTAACGAGTATGAGTCATTAATTTTTCCGTCAATCTACTTTCATTATTGATAAATTATGATATAAAACAGAACTGTGTTTCATATACCTTTGTCTGATCTTCATGCATTTCTTCTGCCACAATGCTAAGCTTGACGTTGAGAATAATCAGGACACTGATCAGCCACAAAAACCAGACTTGAGAGCTCATTTTTGGCTGAGTAATAATAAGCCACTACAAATATAAATGAATGTCTCTTTGTATTGTACCCTATTTATAACAGTGTTTTCATCTTGCATAAATAATAGTAATTTTTATTGATAATAATAACGAGAATGGAAAGACCGGTAGGTTCTGTAGTGTTGGCTTTAAAATAGTAATATTAAATCTTATAAAAAGTCAACTATCCAATTGTTAATTTAATTTACTTGGCAAAATAAATATAAATGCAGAACCTATCAGGTTTTATATTAGGATAATGCGTTTTAAGTATTTTAAATTTTAGATTTCCTAAATTGGAGAATTTTGGCTATACATCAGCTCCTCACATCACTTCAGTTAGTTACAGAGAGAACGTGGAGTTCCGACCTGATTCGTCGCATCTCCAGATTTCCGGTAAGCTAAATTGGAGAATTTTGGCTATACATCAGGTTTAGGTTTTGTTGTCGATCCAAGTTTGATAAAAAAATTAGGGATATACCTTTCTCTCTTGACATTGAACTTAAACCCTAGATCTATATTCAGCTGTCGTCATTGAATTGGGAGCGGTGGCTAGAGGTTTCTTCAGTTCCGGTCACCGGCGGCTTTCCTCTTTAATCTTATGTCTTATGTAGATATACTCGTATTCCTTTTCTAGTATATCTTTTTTTTGTCAAACGGCTGCTTATATTAAAACTATAGTTTGGTTTTACAACAACATAAAGGAACAAAGATTGATCCTAAAAGATAATACAAAAAAAACATATAGAAATCAAATCTAAGTGGAGGAAACTCGATTTACACTAAAGATTTTGGATAAATGTTGGATAAGCGGTCTCGAAACTGCAGGAGATCGAAGACTGATCCTAGTTTTGTCACTATGAGGAGCAGTCGAACTAACACAAGAGCTCTTTTAATCATCGAGCTTTTTGAAACAATCACCAAATTAGAGATACTAGACAAAAGTCTCATCCAAAGGAAAGATACAAGGTCTAAATCCTCTGTCGTTCAAGGACTCCGACTCTGGCCACACTCTTGCGGACATATATTATTGATTACCTCAACCTGTTATATATATATATATATTTGTGGACATATTTAAACGTTTATACAAGTTTCACCTGAGTCAAATACACCGATGATCATTTCCTCACCCATCTCGGTCTCACCGAAAAAGCTCTTTTGGAGTGTTTCATAAAGTCCCAAGTAGTCAATTTTTCTTGTTGTTTACAGCTCGTAGTAATTATTCGGCGTCGATAAACTATAAATCATCGACTCACTCCCATCTTTTTTGCGGTAATTGTATACACACATTGATACAACACAAACCTGTTGGTTTCTTCCAACACCGACAGTATGTATTCCCAACAACATAAAGTTTGCTGAGTCTGAAGATTTGGGGTTTGTTAATACCTTCCAAGCAAGGATTTTAATATGCTGAGATGTGAGGCAATAACGAGGTCCGAGACCTTATGCTTTCGTTCCCCAAGGTACACTATGTCGACCTATATATACATCATACATGTATATGTAATGTGTATATGAGTCCTCGTATTATTGATTAATTAAAAACAGAACTGTGTTTTATGCACCTTAGTCTGATCTTTATGACTTTCTCCTCCCACAATGCAGAGCTTGACGATGAGAATACCCAGAACACTGATCAGCCAAAAAAACCAGACTTGAGAGCTCATTTTTGGCTTTGAGTAATAATAAGCTAAGAGAAATATCAACGAAGGTCTCTTTATACCCTATTTATAACAGTGTTTTTATCTTGCACAAATAATAATAAATCTTATTCATAATAATAATTAGAGTGGAAAGAACGTGGCTTTAATATAGTAAAATATTAAATCTTATAAAAGTCAACTATCCAGACATATTTGCTTGTTAATTTACTTGGAAAAAATATCTTTACTTTTATTTGATGTTTAAATTTTACAATTGACGCAACTCTCTTCTTTTTTCTCTTAGATAAAACAATACAACTTTCTTATGCTCGAGTATATAGTAAAGACTTGGAGGACCACTAATTTCTCTTGGTAAACAAGATTATGAATGATAGAAATTTCAATGATCAAATTAGTTATAAATGCACTTTGCATATGGAGGAACATAAAATTAACATTATAGCTAGATGTATATTACATTATAACAAGACGTTTTGTCACAAGTTATATATAGCACATCCTATAATTGTAAATACTTTAGTTTGGATAATGTTATTCTGTTTTTTTTGTACACATCAAAACGATTATTGGACAAGCTTTTAACATTACGGGTCAGCTCATCTGCTTTGTAGTTAAAAGCGCGGAGAATTAAAACTAAAAAGAAAGCTTGGAATAAATTATTTAGTTGAGAAAATACTTATGGATGATTAGTAGGCCAATTGTACAGCAATAAAAAAATCTTCCTTTTTTCTCGGACACGTCCTGGATCATTACTTTTTCCTTATTTCATTGCTAATAACCATCTATCATTTTGGTAACGTAAGAAAAATCTTAAGTGTAACCTAATCTTTACTGTTAATGGCTTCAAATATTAAAAGCTTAAAATCTTATTGTTTAGAATTTATACTTCTTACAAATTATGAAAAATATTACATATAAAAACTTTAACTGTGTGTATCAGATAATTCTTTGATATCAAAGCCTCTTTATATAGGAGAGTTAGCACTTATAATGGTGATGAATTCACAACAATATAACTTTTTCTCTTAAGGTCTGAGAGGAGCAGGATGCAAGTGGGTTTATATTGAAAGGTGATGTGCATGTGGCTTTAAAAGATGGCTTTAAACGGATATACGACAAATTTAAACGTTGTCTAAAGAAGAAACCTCGTGAAATGTTAGCTTTAAGAGATTGTAAACAGAGAATATGCATCGAATTTCAATGTTTTCTAAAAAAAGAGACCCTATTGAAAAATGGGAAATGAAGAAAGCCTCAAACTCTACTTTGCAACTGCAAAAAGGGAGCTTAATTCAGTAGACAAATTTTGAAATAAGAAAACAGGAACAAAATAAATTCGTATCATATATTATAAACACTAGCTGTTACATGATTTCTCTTCATCTTTTCTTTTCAATGGAGAGATCTCATAACAAATATTATTTAACAAATCAAGTGATCCACCTCACTTCAGTAAGCTGCAAAGAGAACGTGGAAATCAGACTTGACTTGTCGCATCCCGAGATCTCCGGTAAGCTCAAGGAGAAGGAGACTGCACCGCGAGCTCGATCTAGGAGAGCTGGAGCTTCCACCTCCACTCAGTTTGTACCTCCAATATCAGCTGCTCCGACTTCTGGCTTTTTGCTTCCCGAGTTTCCTGAGGAGGAACTCGGATTGCCTCACTACTCGTCAGACTTCACGGATCGGCAGTTCAGAGAGTGGCAGGTTGAGAACGAGAGGAGGAAGAGGTCGATTCATCGGACCATCTGGAACGCTTTGAGAAGACTCCCAGGGGCCTTTTGTATGAGTGCACCTGACACCGATCGTGACGAGCATGCTATCGCGCCTACCGCACCTAGCCGCCGACCGGATGTTGTTGGATGATATTCCTCATATTTTGTCGGTTTTGAGCTCATTATTACAGTTATATTTGGGAAATACGCCTATGTTTTATTGAGATTTCAGGTCAAAAACGTTCAGAGTTGGAATCATGTTTGAAGGTGGACTTGGGAGAGGTTTGAAGTATTTTCCGTCATTCTCCACGAAAGGAATGACCGATCGATCTATCAAGGATCGATCGATCAGTCATCTCAAAGGATTATGCGCACGATCTGAAGAACAGCTTAGTTTCTGAGAAGATCGACTCATCATCCAAGAGATCGATCGATCGCCCAGTGCTCGATCGATCCTAGCCTTTCGCAGAAACCTAATTTCGCGATTTTCAACCCTTGTTTTGGGCCCTATAAATACTCTTCTTCCTATTTTTACCAGAGAGCAGTCTTTTGATATTGGAGAAACAAAATTTTACAGAGTTTTAAGAGTTTGTAAGGTAGGAAGAAGATCTCTTCATACTTGAGAAGAATTTCTGAATCCTCTTTATTCTATCTTTATGGAGTTTCAATTTCAGTTCATCATGACTTGCCAAATTTGTTGTTCTATGTCTGAGTAGATCTTCTATCGGATCTAGGGATTCTAGGGTTTTAGAATTCACTGTTAGGGAACAAATAGGATTGATGAGTAGATGATTCTCCTTCTAATACTCGAATCTAATGCATAGATTAGCCTGATCACCTAGTCAATGATTTTAGGTTGTTAACCTTCCAGAAGATTGTTAAGAACTAGAACTAGATTAGATGAGCAATTCCTTCACTACTAACGAGAGTTGATGCTAGGTTGGATTGTGGGTAATTGAACCCAAACGATAAAGCATCTTTGTAATCTAAAACCAACGAGAGTTAGGACCTTTAGGTTATCGATAAAGGGGTGGATTCAACGAGAGTTGGTTTATCTTTACTTATGTTCAAGCCGAGAATAAGATTAGAGTAGTTCATGGATAGTTTCCCTCACAAGAATTCTAACTACCGAATGAATACTCGACATCTGATTGCTTTAATTATTTGATTACATTCACATCTAAGTTGTTAGAATTCACTTCCTTTATTCGATTGATATAGCTTGTGATTCAATAGGAATTGAGAGTGTAACTTAGTTCTTCGTGGATTCGATCCCCAAATACTATTTCGTTTGATGTGCACTTGCAGTAGGATATAGTGTTAAAACTCGTAGCATCAAGTTTTTGGCGCCGTTGTCGGGGAATAGTTGCCTTTCGATTTTTCTAGTCACAGTTTGAAGTCTATATCGTTACTTACGTTCTTCTTTTTGTTTGTTTTTGTTCTTTTCCAGGTGTATGACCAGAAGTCAAGGGTCAGAACACCTATTAAATTTAGATAATCAGGAGCTTGCGAGAGTTGAGAGAGAAAACCGAAGAGCCAAAATTATAAATCCTCTAGGAAATCAAGCGCAGGATCCGCATGACATGGCCACAATGGTACAATAGTTACAGAGAGAGTTGGCTGAGATTAGGAGAGTACGGGAGCCTGCTCAACGCAGAGCGATAGGAGACATGGACACTCCACACACTTACTATCGAAATCGCTCAGCTATCCGACCTCCTGCTATTGAGAGGAATGATTATGAGATCAAACCTCAGCTCATTGGGTTAGTCAAGCAGTATGTCTTCAATGGACTTCCATGGGAGAATCCTATGGACCACATTGAGAACTTCGAGGACATATGCGGGACCACTAGCTCTAATGGTGTAAGCTCTTCCATCACTCACTCTCTGACAAAGCTTCCAGGTGGCTAGGTTCACTACCTCTAGGATCACTCACCACGTGAGCTCAAATTTGAGCAGCATTTCTTGACCAATTCTACACGAAGTCCAAGACTGCAGCTCTCAGAAGCAAGATTTCATCGTTTCAACAACAATCTGGGAAATCTGTGAATGAAGCGTGGGAACGTTTCAAGGGAGTACCAGCGAGTCTGTCCGCACCATGGGTACTCGGATGAACAGCTCCTAAACACATTCTACAGCGGGATCGAGTGGAAGTATAAAAACTCTATGAATGCTGCCAGCAATGAGGATTTCCATGACCAACACTAGAGACAAAACTTTCACTCTGATCGACAATCTAGCTGCAAGTTCTGGTAGTCATTGTCCGGAGTATGATCGGGGTTAGAAGGTAAACAGTGTGGAAAGTCAAAGGATCAATGACACTGCTGAGAAGTTAGATATGCTAATCCGAGCGAATCAGGGTAGTCATAGGAGTGTGAATCAGGTTGAGGACAGAAGAGAAGTAGCTCAGGTTCAAGATGTCGCGGCTGGTTCTGAAGATCAGAGGGAGGTCGACTATGTCAACTGGCAGAATAGGGAGCAGAACCCGAACTACCTCTCCTACAAGAGCACTAACGTTGAGAACCCTCAAGACGTCACTTTCCCAGCACCCACACTGCTTTAAGGGTCACCTTTTCAGGGATAGCCATTCGTCTAGAACTCAGGGCAGAGATGGAACAACCAGAGACCGTTTGCACAGAACACAGCTGGGAGTAATTGGCAAAGACCGTACAAGCCATATGTGACGCCGCCAATGCAGCAACAACCTCCAGCAGCACCTTTAGGGACGTCGAACGCAGAAATCAAAGCCATGATTCAGCAGCTCGCTGTTGAGCAGCAAAACACTACCAGGGAGATTAATGCTAAGATGGATAATATCTACAGTGACCTGAATGGGAAGTTTGAGTCAGTCTCTATGCATCTCAAGAAGTTGGACACACAAGGTGCTCAGACTGCAGAAGCTATCAGACACCCCCAAGGAGCTTTACCTAGGAAAGTTGAGAAAAATCCCAGAAAATCTTGCAATGTGGTAAAATCTGAAGCAGGGATTTCGGTTGAGAGCAAGCACGATCCTCAAGGTCCATACCCTAAATAGCTTGAGAAGGTAGAGGATCAGGGAGAGTTTACGATACCGTGTCGGGTTGGAGAACTAGTTTTAAGTGACGCTCTATACGATTCTGGAGCTAGTATCAACGTTATCTCCTTGAAGACTATGGAGAAACTTGGTATTGAGCTGACGCATGAACATCACTGCTCTGTTTTGTTTGGAGATGCATCGTCCAAGGCCCCTAAAGGAAGACTTGTTGACTTCAGTCTCCTGGTCGGGAATTGCAAGATCCATGCAGACTTTACGGTTGTAGAGATGGCAAGAGAAGGAGCTATTCTGATCTTGCTAGGAAGGCTGTTCTTCAACACCGCTGGCGCCAAGTTAGACTTTCTGAATCAGAGAGTCGTGTTGCAGAACGTTGATAAAGACGTTTCATACCCTATTCGAGCTTTTTCAAGCCATTTCTGTGGTATGATTTAACATGGTGAAGAAGATAGTGACTGTGATGAGCATTATGAGTTGTTTCGTGAACACGAGAGGGACTCGGCTGAACATCAAGACACTTGTTTCCTTTATCATCTTGATAAATTCTGCAATTACGATGTTAATGGTCTTGTTATAAAGATTTTTGCAGGCAGCCCTCGTATTGATACTGCTGGAACTTACACGGTCAAGGAAATAGGCCGCGATGGAACTGTTGCATTGCTGGATGCATCAGGAAAGACGATACGTACGAAAGATGAACAGTTGAAAAGGTTTATCATTGAGGAGATAAATGTCCAAGGAAGGAGCAAACCTCAATCAAGCAGCTCCACCATCTGAATGGCGTCCGAGTCAAGCTAATGACTGTAAAAGAGCGATGAGTGGGAGGAAACCCACTATTAGGTAATTTGTTTTTCGTTTTTCCTTTTTGTTTGATTTCATTTTTGTTTTTGGTGTTTTTAAGTAGGATGTTCTCGAAGACATAGATCGATCGATTTTCCCATGATCGATCGATCAAGGGCATATAGTAGGATGTGCATGATCAAAAGCACGACCGAGCACAAGGCATCGTCCGATCAGAACTTGTGCACGATCCATTGCCCGACTGAAAAGGCATGGATAGATCGATCGATGAGTAGCGCACGATCCGTTGCCCGACTTAATGAGTATAGCCCGACCGAATGAGCAAAGACCGACTAATCAAGCACAAAAGGTGCACGATCCATTGCACGACCGAGTATGCATGAATCAATCGAGCATAGTAACCGCACGATCCAGAGCACGATGTAAAGAAATGTGGATCGATTGAGTAAAATAAGAAGATTTGCGCACGATCTACTGCCCGACCCAGCAGGTAAGGATCGATCGAGCAATGTTTGTCTTCTTAAACGACCAGAGTAGTTACTTTTCGCGAAACCCTATTTGCGAAAATTCTAAAAACTCGAATTCTCCCTCGTTTTTCATCCGACTTTGACGATTCAAAATCCTAATCCGCTTAAAATCACGTCATCTATCTGGAGGTATGTCCTATAAATTCAAAATTTTGATCCGATTTGGAGGTTGAATTGGGTAAAAGGGGAACTTGTTTTCTTGGTTGATTTTCATCGGTTAACTGATACATATGCCTCATACTTACATAGATTCGACCCCCTCTTGCTGCTTGGATTAATAAATTTCGATTAGAGATTGGTCTTTAGGTTGACGGAGAATTTCTTAGGGAAATTTCGAAATTCTTAGGCTTGATTTTGGTTTGATGTGGTTCGATTGATGCATTGCTGGATGTTGATACTGTTTATTTAAATGAGAATTCGAACCACTGATCGTTTTTTTTTACCTAAGATTTTGAACTTTTGTGAATTTTCTCGATCACTAACTCATTCTCTTGGTTGTGTTTCTGTTGTTTCTTTGTAGATGGTTTGCAGTTCCACCTCCAACCCTAGAAAACCTACACAGAAGGCCAGGGCATCTTCAAAACTGCAGTGCGGTCAGTCGTCACGACAGTACGATGATGTGCACAGACAGAGTCAACTCGGTGAATGTTTGTCGTGGTCGAGCCCAGAACAGACCTATTTCATCGATAATGTGGCTAATAGGGATGCTCCCGCCCTTGTCAGGAACTCCGCAGCATACAAGGAAAGGACTGAGGGAGACGGTTGGAAGAGATTTCACGAAAGCTTCTATGATCAACTCCTGACAAACATGTTGATCCCAACCAAGTTCCTCTGCCGCGAGACACTAGATAGGATGGGCATCCTAGGAGACGTTGTTCAGTTGTTCGACAATCTTGGTCTGACCAAGTTCTGCTTCGAAGCATATCCATTATATCCAGAGGGAGTCATGTAGTTCTTGGCAACGTGTGATCTACATACATGCGCCGACCGCCACAGTCTAGTCTATGCACAATATCTGACGTACCGTTACAAAGGAGCCCTCTACACTATCACAATTCAGGAACTATGCTAGATTTACGGCTTTGACGAGTATGCAGTTGGGCAGAAACCGTCAAAGAACTCGCCTCCAAAGAACGAGCTGTGGTATGTGTTGTTAGGTGACGGGTATCAGGGTAAGGCCTGGAAGCTCACTCACATCTGGAACCCAACCATTAGGATAGTCGTCAAGCATATTGGGTCAACGATTATGGCAAAGGAGGAGTCAGACAGTGTGACAAAGTCTCAGCTGGAGTACATGCACGACACTATCTCTCCTATGGTCCCAGATCTGTACCACGATCCTAAACTTGCTGCAGGACCTCCTTCGATCATCAACTGGGGCTACCTTTTTGCCAATGAGCTGATCAGGTGTAGATACAAAGGTGACGCGAGGAAGGGAGTGGTTAAGCCAATCGGTAGTCTCTTGACACCGATCTTCATGGACCATGGGTTAGATCTCGAGCAGACAGAGGTTGTTCAGAGGATCGAGTTAGTCGATATGGCTGCCCTGGCGCGATTTGGGTACCTTCTGGAGAAGAAGCAGTGGATGTTTTTCGATGATATACCTCATATGATGTACATCCCCCTCCCAACTCCCCAACTCACTTAAGTAAGCTGCAGAGAGAACGTGGAGTTCAGACCTGACTTGTCGTATCCACGCCGCGAGCTCGATCTCGGAGAGCTGGAGCTTCCACCTCCACTCAGTTTGTACCTCCTGCATCGGTCGCTCCACCTTCTGGCTTTCTGCTTCCCGAGTTTCCTAAGGAGGAACTAGGATTACCTCATTACTCGCCGGACTTCACAGATCGGCTATTCACAGAATGGCAGGTTGATAACGAGAGGAGGAAGCGATGATGACGAGCATGCTGCCGCACCTACTGCACCTACCCGCCGACCGGATGTTGCTGGACATCGGTCTGACGATGATGAGGATGATCAGACAGCGGATCACTGTCTCTCTCGCCACCGCAGCGCACCAGGCGTCCGCTACAGCGAGAGTCCTTAATAGCTTTTTAGCTACTTCCTACTTCTACTGCACTTCATTTTTATTACATTTAAGACTATTTCGTTTGTTCACTTTTATTTCTTATGTGTGTTTATATGTCTTCCCTTTGGTTTATTTTTACACTGGGACGGTGTAAAGTAACTCTTGGGGAGAACACATATTGACTAACGCATTTTTCTGTTTTGTTTCTTTTCAGTGTAGGATTTTCAGACTATTCCCTTCTTTTATTTTTGTATTATTGAGCTTTTGAGATTGACATTAGATCATTTGATTTTCTATTTCCTTAGCATTATCCTGAACTTAGTATCACGTGTTTTGCATTTGTCAGAAATCGATTAGATTATTGGAAAACTTAGAGACAAAGCAACACTCAGTTTCAAAGAACACTCATCTCAACTTTCAAGGGATTTCATGCTGATTTCACACCTAACTTGACTTAATCTTCTCGTCAAGGGAATTGGTAAATACATCAGGTTCTTCTCTTTACTTAGTGAAAGATGTTCCTTGTGAGTTTGGTTATGTATCTCTCTTCACCATGTTCAGGCATTTTGAGCCAAAAATTCGGATAGTCGATATAAATCTTTGCATTAAGTTAGCCTAGGGTAAAAGTTTTTCAATGACGCTGCAAATTTTTAGAGTGAATTAGATGTCTCTAAGGATACATCCAATGACGTGACCTTTTTCACTTTACTGATTAGCTTACTGAAGGAAAACTCCAATGAAGCAACTTACTGGTAAGAATTGGTCTTATGAAAAGAGAGAAATGGAATCAAACTGAAGGTAGTCTAGAGGGTAAAAGTAGGAACTCTTAGCCTTTTGATCGATATTCCCTCGAATGAGACTGCACTTAGATTTATTAGGGAGTCAGCAAGGGAGTTCTCAGTGTTTGTTTTGAGTTGTGACGCGAGATTGTTGTGTTTGTTAAATCTGAGGGAAGTACAAGGTGGTCTCGATTTTTATGAGTCGTATTCTTGTGATCACTTTGGACTTGATGTGCAGGATCTCGAGAGAATCATTTGTCTGATGAGATGTGATCTTCCTACAGTTTTTCTTTCTTTGCTTGAGGACAAGCAAGAAGCTAAGTCTAGGGGAGTTGATATTCCTCATATTTTGTCGGTTTAGAGCTCATTATTACAGTTATATTTGGGAAATTCGTTTATGTTTTATTGAGATTTCAGGTAAAAAACGTTCAGAGTTGGAATCATGATTGAAGGTGGACTTTGGAGAGGTTTGAATAATTTATGTCATTCTCCACGAAAGGAATGACCTATCGATCACTCATCTCAAAGGATTATGTGCACGATCTGAAGAACGACTTGGTTTCTGAAAAGATCGACTCATCATCCAATAGATCGATTGATCGCCCAGTGCTCGATCGATCCTAGCCTTTCGTAGAAACCTAATTTCGCGATTTTCAACCCTTGTTTTGGGCCTTATAAATTTTCTTTTTCCTATTTTTACCAGAGAGCAGTCTTTTGATATTCGAAAACGAAATTTTACATAGTTTTAAGAGTTTGTTAGGTAGAAAGAAGATCTCTTCATACTTGAGAAGAATTTCTGAATCCTCTTTATTCTATCTTTATGCAGTTTAAATTTCAGTTCATCATGACTTGCCAAATTTGTTGTTCTATGTCTGAGTAGATCTTAGGTCGGATCTAGGGATTCTAGGGTTTTAGAATTCACTGTTGGGGAACAAATAGGATTGATGAGTAGATGATTCTCCTTCTAATACTAGAATCTAATGCATAGATTAGCATGATTATCTAGTCAATGATTTTAGGTTGTTAACCTTCGAGAAGATTGTTAAGAACTAGAACTAGATTAGAAGAGCAATTCCTTCACTACCAACGAGAGTTGATGCTAGGTTGGATTGTGAGTAATTGAACTCAAACGATAAAGCCTATTTGTAATCTGAAACCAACGAGAATTAGGACCTTTAGGGTATCGATAGAGGGGTAGATTCAACGAGAGTGTAACTTGGTTCAATAGGAATTGAGAGTGTAACTTGGATCTTCGTGGATTCGATCCCAAAATACTATTTCGTTTGATGTGCACTTGCAGTAGGATATAGGGGTAAAACTCGTAGTATCACTTGACATCGGTCTGACGATGACGAGGATGATCAGACAGCGGATCACCGTCTTTCTCGCCACCGCAGAGCGTCAGGCGTCCGTTACAGCGAGAGTCCTGAGTAGCTTTTTAGCTACTTCCTACTTTTATTGCACTTTATTTTTATTACATTTAAGACTATTTCTTTTGTTCACATTTAGAGTGAATTAGATGTCTCTAAGGATACATCTAATGACATGACCTTTTTCACTTTACTGATTAGCTTACTGAAGGAAAATTCCAATGAAGCAACTTACTGGTAAAAATTGGTCTTATGAAAAGAGAGAGATGAAATCAAACTGAAGGTAGTCTAGAGAGTAAAAGTAGGAACTCTTAGCATTTTGATCGATATTCCCTCGAATGAGACTGCACTTAGATTTATTAGGGAGTCAATATAGGAGTTCTGATTGTTTGTTTCGAGTTGTGACGCGAGATTGTTGTGTTTGCTAAATATGAGGGAAGTACAAGGTGGTCTCGATTTTTATGAGTCGTATTCTTGTGATCACTTTGAACTTGATGTGCAGGATCTCGAGAAAATCATTTGTCTGATAAAACGTGATCTTCCTACAGTCTTTCTTTATTTGCTTGAGGACAAGCAAGAAGGTAAGTCTGAAGGAATTAATATTCCTCATATTTTGTCGGTTTTGAGCTCATTATTACAGTTATATTTTGGAAATTCGTCTATGTTTTATTGAGATTTCGGTTTAAAAATTGTCATAGTTGGAATCATGTTTGAAGGTGGACTTTGGAGAGGTTTGAAGCATTTTCCGTCATTCTCCACGAAAGGAATGACCGATCGATCTACCAAGGAAGGATCGATCGATCAATGATCTAACAAGGATTATGAGCACGATCTGAAGAACGACTTGGTTTCTCAGAAGATCGACTCAACATCCAAAGATCGATCAATCAACCAAGGATTGATCGACCGATGCCTTCCGCAGATCCTAATTTTGCGATTTTCAGTTCTTGTTTTGGGCCCTATAAATACTCTTTTCCTATTTTATGTTGAGAAGAGTCCTTGAGTCGTGAGAGAACGAATTTTACAGAAGTTTTAAGAGTTTGTAAGCTAGGAAGAAGATCTCTTCATACTTGAGAAGAATTTCAGAATCCTCTTTATCTTTGTTTATGCAATTTCAGTTTCAGTTCATCATTATTTGCTTTATTCATTGTTCCATGTCTGAGTAGATCTTAGATCGGATCTAGGGATTGTAGGGTTTTAGAATTCACTGTTGGGGAACAAATAGGATTGATGAGTAGATGATTCTCCTTCTAATACTCGAATCTAATGCATGGATTAGCCTGATCACCTAGTTAATGATTTTAGGTTGTTAACCTTCCAGAAGATTGTTAAGTACTAGAACTAGGTTAGAAGAGCAATTCCTTCACTACCAACGAGAGTTGATGCTAGGTTGGATTGTGGGTAATTGAACTCAAACGATAAAGCCTATTTGTAATCTGAAACCAACGAGAGTTAGGACCTTTAGGTCATCGATAGAGGGGTAGATGCAAAAAGAGTTGGTTTATCTTTACTTATGTTCAAGCCGAGAATAAGATTAGAGTAATTCCTAAATAGTTTCCAGACAAGAATTCTAACTCTCGAATGAATACCATACATCCGATTGCTTTAGTTATTTGATTACATTCACATCCAAGTTGTTAGAATTCACTTCCTTCATTCGATTGATATAGCTAGTGATTCAATAGAAATTGAGAGTGTAACTTGGTTCTTCGTGGATTCGATCCCTAAATACTATTTCGTTTGCTGTGCACTTGCAGTATGATATAGGGTTAAAACTCGTAGTATCAAGTTTTTGGCGCCGTTGCCGGGGAACCAATAGTTGCTTTTCGATTTTCTGTTCACAGTTTCAAGTCTATATCATTACTTACGTTTTTCTTTTGTTTGTTTTTGTTCTTTTCCAGGTGTATGACCAGAAGTCAAGGTTCAGAACAACTATTTAACCTAGATAATCAGGAGCTTGCGAGAGTTTAAAGAGAAAACCGAAGAGCCAGAAATATGAATCCTCCAGGAAATCAACCGCAGGATCCGCAGGACATGGCCACAATGGTACAGCAGTTGCAGAGAGAGTAGGCTGAGATCAAGTACCTCGAGACAAGACCAACTCCCAAAATTTTGAGGAACCAATTCATTAGATAGATTGCAGGACCCTAAACGTAAAGTCTTCATGCAGCTTAAACTGTTCAATGAGAGTGGAATAGGTGGAACTGCTTGAAGGCTATCATCACAATGAATGTACTCTCTGTTTTTCCATAACTCCTTGCAGCCATCAAGAGATAGTTCTTCTGGGTTCTCCAGTTGATCAACCGAAGAGGGAATTTGTAATGCCCGCGTCCCGTGAACCGTTCCAAGTGATTCTAGATAAATTTGTGGAACAAGGAGAATGGCCGAGAGAAGTTGGTCCAAGTTGCTAACTGGTCAAAGGGATCAAACGAATGGAAAAGTTAGTCCGAAATAAGTTGAGTAAACGATCGGCTAGAACCTTCCCGCGGACTGTGTGGCCGCAGGTTTGAATGATCTAAGTAAGGCTTATTCATGGGTTGTATAGCGTTAACTAAAATGGGGCGCCACATAATTTGCGTTAGGGCGGTATGATCGGCTTTAAAAGTCTTCAAGGATTTTAGTTCACCTAAAGCATCATCCAATTTATCAAGTTGCGAGCATCCTGAGAGAATGAGAGTTTTCCAGCGACTTTAGTGTATAAAGTTCCAAAAGGAATTCACCGAGCTCAGTGCAACCTTTTAGATTTAACAGTAACAGCTTTTGTTGATGAGTCCCTATTGAGTTGTGAACCCAAACCAAACTTTTACAATCAATCAATAGCAACTTCTCAAGATTTGGGAGATATGAAAAGTTTGGAGTGTCTGTGAGCTGGACGGAATGACTGAGGTCAAGAAACTTAAACTCTTTCAGAAATGGTGGTTGTTACAAAAATAACACATAAAGAAGTGATTAGCTGTTTTAATAAAGAATACTGTAAGTTCTCAATCCTGAAAAGAACCTAAAAGGGTATTATTCCAATATTTTTACGGTTTTACCTCTCCATCATCCCAAAGTCTTTTTAGATTTCTGTACTGCCAGTCCATGACAACTACGTTTTCTAAATGCAAGTCTGTTGAGACAGAGGCTAGAGGAAACTTAAACTAGCAAAACCTTCGTAAATCTTTCGGAAAACATTGATAGTTTCCATGAGCGATACATGACTAAGCTGTAACAGCTGCAGCTTTCATAGATTTGAAAATGCTTCAACCTCCAAATTTTTTACAGTCGTAGCTTCGGCCTTCAGGCTGAGTCCTTAAGTTGCATCAGTTCCCTAACATTGAAAAAACAAGTTTATCAGTGAAACATTATCCCAAGTCTAGTTTACAATTTTTGGTTGAGAAAAAAGAATGCAATGATAAGAGGCCTCTTATTCTTTACAGGTCAATAAATCAATAACATTCTCATAATCCCACAACCTACTCCATTTTTCAGTTATTCGGAAATGCTTCTTGGAAAATTTGTCTCCCCATGTCTCGTAATAAGTCATGCATCATCAGCCTGTTATCACGAACTATATGAGACACCTCTCCTTCAGCAACGTAAGTCTTATCTTATGGAGTAATTTACAGCCGTCCAATATGCAAGTTACGTAGTCTTCATCCATCCCGACAAAGAAGCACGCAATATCTAACTATATATATTTCTCTACTCTGGTTAGCGAATCAAAGCTAGATCTGAAGTTTTGCTTTAGTGTCATCATCGGGTGTTTGTTTCAACATTTCCAAAGTGTTTTCACACTCTGCAATGTCTCTTTGGTAGAGAGAAGCACCCAAGATTTGTATAGCCAAGGGTAGGCCTCCATAGTATTCACCCAACTTTTTGAGAGCTATAGGAACGCTTCAGGAGGTTCGTTTGCATTAAAGGCGTGCAGACGTACAAGCCTAAGAGATTCATCATCGTTAAGTGCCTCCGGCGAATATGTATTTTCAATTCTGAATAGCGTTAATAAAGGCTTGTTCCTACATGTAACGAGTATTCTGCTTCAGGGTCCAAAGCAGCTCAAACATATTCCGAATAACTTAAACTGCTCCCACTCTTTAACGTCATCGAGGACAACAAATGGGGAGAAAAATATAAGAAAGAATACATGTTTCATTAAATTTTCTTTTTTTCTTCTAAAAACTCATTAGGTCCTCTATTACCAAATAAATAAGTCCGTTTAAATACCTTTTATGTAGAAATATTCGTCCCTTTAAAATTCATTTTATTTTTCTATGTTTTAAACACGAATCATTTAACCTATAATATTATATGGGTCTTGGATACCCATTAGATTTAAATCCATTTTAACATTCCTAACTCTAAAGATACTCGATAATTGAACTCCCTTAAAAATAAGAATTAGTCAAAGAGCTCTCTTGGTTTCGATATAAAACATGTATAGTCGATTTAGTAAAAGGACTTGTCTCTGAATCAAGTTATTAAGACAATTCATCGAACACTTTGACGCAACAACTTTTACATTGACCGACCATTTATCTAGATACACGTTTCGCTACATATTCTTTATGTTTCTTTTGAATCACAAAAATAACATGTGTATTTTTGTCAACCGGTGGGTCAATGTTAATTTTAGACGTTTGCCAATATACAAAACTTCCAAACCTTTTTCAACTTGGATATCCGTGGGCCGAAGTTCGAATCGTAAGCCCAATATTTCAAAATCTTTCCACTAAATGAAGTGAATTCCGATTATAAGAGCCTTTTCCTGGACCTCCTTCATTGCCTATATTGGCCAACCTTTTTAAGAATTAGTAGGCAGCTGTATTAGAGTTATACATTCTTCAATTCCTTCATTTATAATATCTTTCAAATCATCTATTCAAGTACTATAGTAGACCCCCCAAAAAAAAAAAAATTACATGTCATAATGTTTCATAAAGTCTTCTAGGTTTTTGTTTGTGATACTTTTAAATCCGACCGTTTTGGTAATACCTTTATTCTTGGAAGAAAATAGAATTATAAACAAGTTGATCTTTTTAGATAAGAATTCTTCTTATCTGGTATGGTAGAGTTTTAATTATGAATATGGTTTTCTTGATGTAATTAATAAAAATAAAGTTTAGAAATTTTCAGGCTCAATGGAGCAGAACACAAGTACAGAGAGGACAATCAATTTATGGTTAGCCATGATGGGAACATCAATATTCAAATTGTCTTAGATAATAAATTTAAATATTAAAAGAGTAATGTCTTTTTCTATTTAACATAATCATCCATATATTTGATTTTGTTGTGCGTGAAATAGTCAAATCATTGTGAGTCGAACATGTTACTTTTTTATATTTCTATATCGGGTCTATGCGAATTATAGATATCGTAAGTAAAGATACGAATTACGAATACGTAGATCAATAGAAAAAAAGAATAAAATAAAGATAGAGGCAATAAAGGTGCGTGAATTTGCGTGCTTGAATTGATATAGTATTCTAAAGTTGCCCTGGTCAATGTTAACCATTACATCTATTATTTTAATTTTGTTCTAGATTTCCAAACTTTTATTTCTACACTTTGTTTAAACAATGATTATTCTACAAACACTTGTTATAAAAAAACAAAAAAAAACAAAAACAAGTAAGTTCTTCAACCTGCAAGTGACTTTTAGTGTGTATCAAAAGTTCTATATACTATGATTACAATTTCAAATTTTTGTTCTGGTTGAACTCAAGTGTAAATATAATATTACATTATTGGTGGTACACGATTTAGTACAACCTATATAAATTAGTAAATAATGTCAGAGATTTTCGTATATATAAAGTTGTTCGGTGAATACAATCCATGAGTATAACATAAGAGATAATAGATTTATCTGTAAGGTAAATCTTTTGAGCTAAGATATATTGATAGGCATATTGGGTTAAACATTGAGCTAGATATACTCAGCTAGGTGTACTGAGGTAGACATAATAAGCAAGTCAAATTAAGCTAGACATGTTCAACTAAGCATATTAAGATAGACGTACTAAGCAAAACAAACTGAGGTAGGCATATTCAACTATGCATATTGAGCTAGGCATATTGAGTTATGCATATTCAACTAGGCATATTGAGCTAGTCATATTCAATTAGGCATATTGAGCTAGGCATACTGAAATAGACGTATTAAGCTGTACTGATTAAGATAAACATCTTTACTTAAGCATATGTGAGCTAGGCGCCGAGGTGGACCTTTAGTCAGGCATCGAGGTGGTCTTATGTTTGTTGCTGAGGTGGACTTTCTGTCATGCACCAAGGTGAAACTTAAGTGAGGCGATGAGGTGAACCTTTAGTTAGGCTCCAAGGTGGGACTTCAGTGAGTGCCAAGATGGACTTTCTGTTAGGCACCAACTTAACCTTCTGTCAGGCGCCGAGGTGGAACTTTAGTGAGACGCCGAGGTGGACTTTCTGTCAAGCGACGAGGTGGACCTTCCAGGTGACGAGGTGGACCTATCAGGTGATGAGATGATCTTTTTGTCAGACACTGAGGTGGTCTTTCTATTAGACGCTCAGGTGGATCTTTATTAAGGCGTCGAGGTGGATCTTTATTCAAGTGTTGAGGTGGTC
>JAKUCM010009033.1:0-18059 GCA_023374145.1 Lepidium sativum | reverse complement strand
ATTATTTTCTCAAAAGTAATTTACGTATCTATTATTAGTCACATGAATGTGTTCTCTCAAACTAAAAGAAAGAGTACACTTATTTAATTATTAACTAGATATTGAAGTGACAAATAAGAATGCAGTTTCCGTGAAAATACTAATATTAATTCCACTTATCTATCTAGCCAATAGTAAAAAGGAAAAAATAAGAATACGTTTAGGATTAACTTTCCAAATTTAATTTACTATAAATAATTTACCTTGATAAAGTATGTACCTATCGTAATAGACATCCTTTTTTCTAAATAAGTGTTATTCCCTATGATTTTATAGAAAATATCTTTAATTAATTTTCTTCTAATTTGAAAGAAGATTAGAGGATAATCATGTAATGAATAAAATAAAGATAAGTCGTGGGGGTGAACAAAGAAAGGATTCAATCAGATTTGGTCGTCTAATAAATTAAATTACTATTTATAGAAAATGTTGTAAATTAGGTTGATATGAAAGCAACTAATATTTCTATTTAAGGAAACTGATCTAATAAGACAAAACCACGTGTCTGGCTGTTTCTCGATCTATCCCAAAGACTTTCCAGTCATTGCTATAGTCAACTTGTCCACATCTCTAACGTCATGCCGATTCTAATCACACATCCAAATACTTAGATGCCAGCTATTTGCCAATTATATTTAGACACGTGGTGAAATGAAAGCTAACTACGTAATTAGCTAGTTGACCTTGTTGTGTAAACCACGTGGACGTGGTCATATCTTAAGAGGCTCATAGAGTCAATTAAGAGATTAACCAATTTTTGTCTGTGTTTATTAGAATCCACAGGAAAAAGAGAATTAAATGGGGCCATGGACGGATTAATAATGATCAGCCTTCTATAAGAATGTTTAAATTAGCAACGAAAGGACACCAAATTATAGATAAAGAAATTTTCCTCCGCAAAACAAAGTCACATATTTCTGATTATCTCTACATAAATATAAATTTATGATTTTGGTATTTGAATATTTGAAGGTGAGATTCTATATGTGTGGTGGATTGCAACATCCCTGTAAACTATAACTTTTTTATAGATATAACATGCTTAACTCATACGAAAAATTAACATGCTTAACTAATTCAAATAGTTATATTTGTTCTAAATGATATTGTTAAAAATTTAGAAAAAATTGAAATTTGTCATATTTGTTTTAAGGAAATAGACATGAGAAACTAAAGGAACAACGTTTTGTCTGGTATATTCACATGCACACATTGCAACATAGTAAACAAAAAATAAATAAAACAATTGAAAAATCCATATTGTATTATTGATTTTATGATAAAATTGTTACACTATATTATCACCAAAATGAGAATCAGATTGAATGGAACAAAGCCGGCCCATGTGAGAATCATGGAGTAAACGAAAATAGAAAGATTTTTGAATGTATGTCGACTGGTTGAACCTAAACCACTTCAACAAAACCTAATTCAAGTTGTAACACTTGTGTGTTGTTTACTCTGCCTAATTAGGCTATACTATAAATTACTCAACCTCACATGTGTACCTATTTTCAATGAAAAATGTACATATTCTATATATATATATAGTGGCGTATCTACATACACAATTTAGTGAAGACAAATACATTACAACACTTGTTTTAACCAATTTTAAGTGCATTTTTTGTCAATTTCAAAATATACCCCCATATTATTATCATGTTATATTGACCCTTTTATATATATATATATATATATATATATATGTGTGTGGAAAGGCCTTTTCACAAACTGTATTTGTAATGGATTAAACATGATTCTCAATGTTTTCTTATTTTTGTATCACTTAAAATAGTTGATTGAACAAGGCTCTCTTTTGGGATCCAATATACTCTTAACACTTTGAAAGTAACACACAAATATACTCTATTGTTGATGAATGTTTAGTTTAGGTTTAAGGTCTGAGTAGAATCTGAAAGAGTTTTTAAGTTTTTTATATAATTATGATAAACATGATAACTTTATCAAATGGGGATGTAGCTCAGATGGTAGAGCGCTCGCTTAGCATGCGAGAGGTACGGGGATCGATACCCCGCATCTCCATTTTCTTTTGTCAAAGTAAAGAAAGAAAAATTGAATCTCTGATCGTGATCTGTGGCTATGGATCTCTAATTATAAACTGAGAATGGATAAAAAGCAGAATTACACCAATTGCTACATTGTTCAATGAAAAGAAAGATAAACCTAAGAAACTTTCCAAAGGTGTTGCAGAGAGTTTCAAAAAGCGTTGAGTGTGGCAAAGAAACTTTCATGTTTTCTTGAAAAATTTGCCTCCTTTTTCTCCAATTCCAGTTCCTGTAAGACTCGAAGAGAGATGTAATCTAGTGTCTGGTCTCCACTGCAACTCTACTAAGGTTGAGAATAGAGCTGACAGTGATGGAGAGACTTCTGAATCTTTTATGTTCTTGCACGAAACCACTTTCAGATGTTCCAGCTCATGCCAATGTAGAATCACGGATTCTAGACCTGATGTTGTTAGCAATGAGCATCCTTCTAGATACAGAAGTTTCACTCTCCTGCAAACCCCAACAAACCATGAAATTTGCAAAAAGGTTTCTAAAAAAGAAGTTACTGACAAGATCTACTACTGCTAACAACAACGAAATTGGCTAAAGGCTCTAACTTTTAAGTTCAGTTTTTAAGAGATTCATATCGTCCTCCAAACCTTAACTCAGTCCAGTTAATATGTTCACCATTATACAACCTCAAAAGCATAGAAAGGGAATATTTTTAGTTTTTTCAGTACCTGAAGGCCATTGCCAGGCTGAAGATATCATTATCCAATCCCCAACAATCATGGAAAACTATCTCTCTGGCTGCTTCACACATCTTAAACACAGTCTTTATGGTATTCTTATCTCTCAACTGACACTTCTCCAAGTGCAATCGCTCAAGAGCAGGGCAACAACAACTCAAGAACTCACCTGAACCAGCAGGTTCAGTATCTATCTTTTTACAAGACACAAGTTTCAGCGTCTTTAGATTCTCACAATATTGAAGTCCTCCAGACCAACCGGACTCCATCTTATGATCATAAACAGTGAGTTCCTCGAGCATTTGACAACATTGGCCTATTTCTTTAATCCCATCAAATCCTCCCTCGCATCCAACAAGCTCAAGCTTCACCAATCTCTTGCACCCTTGAGACAAAATCATCAAACCAATATCCGTAACTGAAGAGTTATACAAACCATCGACATTCCCAACCAATCTCAAGATCTGCAGATTCTCAAACGCACCAATTCCAAGTAAAACACTATCTGAACACTTGTGCAATTCTAGTTCTTGCAACCTCAAACACTGTTCAGCTACATCTAACAAGCCTACTTCACTAGCATTGGTCACTACGAGTTTCCGGAGATTGGAGCAGCCACCTGCCAACGCTTTCAGCCCTCTATCAACCATTTCAACAGACAACAAATTCTCTTCAAAGAAGCTCCAACTCTGGTAAGTCCCTACACCAACATTAAACGAAACTATCCTGTGGTTAACTAAAATACCTGAATTTGGCGGCGAAATTAAACACCCACTGACCAAATCAACCGTATCGAGATTGGGGAACCTCGAAATTAGCCGACCAGACGAGAGAAATCCCCAATCCGATACCATAAGAGACCGTACAACACCACCATAGAGTTTAGACCATCTCTTACAGACCAAAGAGAGGTTCTTCCGGTGTGATATAGGGACTTTCTCGATGATTCTGAGGAGAATGAGGTCAGGTAAGAGAAGAGTATAATCAGGGAGTAGGGTTTTGGAATTGGCAGTTGAAAGGGTCAAAGACTGAAACTTGGCGGCTAAATCGAGAGGCGGAGAAGACAATATATGATGATGGTTAACCCAAAGTTCCGACCAGCTTGCTCGTCGCCTCTTCAATGGCGAAACTGGACTACTCTCTTTCTTCCCCACATAAGACATACTTCACCCTCTAAGATCCTCCACCGTTCGTTCTTAAAGGGTTTCCTCGGAGAAAAGGTTTGGTTTTTTCCTGAGAAAAAGCTTTTAACGGATTTCTGCAATTGAAATGGAAAGTTCTGAAGGTTTGCAAAACTTACAATCACAGTGAAAGAAAAAGAAAACTGAATTTTTGGGGATTTTGGTTAGTTTTTTTTGTTGTTGTCTCTCTCTACACGAAAGATTCGGTCTCTTTTTGTTAGCTTTCGTTTTGGAACTGTTTAGATTGATTTTTTGAAGTGATGTATAAACGGTCTCAATTGCACGGTAATGAGGAAAAATAAAACCTGTCACTATCACTCTTTTCATCCAAATTCTGAAGCCACTAGATCTTATGATTAGATATTGACAAAAGAGAAACTTCCAAGAAATTGGATAAAACCGGTTCGATTTATACAAAAACTTCAATTTTTCTCTTTCTCATTGTTTGAAATTCTTGTAACCAAAATCAGAAACGGATCATAAACAGTACTTAAACCAGGTTTCTTCAGTCTTCATGTTTATAATCTCTGAAACGTATGATTCTATTAATGAACACCCTCTCACGCCGGTATCTACCAAAGGACAAAAACACACAAGATTTCAGAAATGCGACTGTAAATGTAGGTTTTCTGAAGTGAACATTGTGTTTGCCACACAAGAGTGTACTCACATGACAAAGGCTGAGAGACAGAAGCAGAGGAAACCGATTGCGAAATGAAGTGGAAATGTTGCCCAGAAGTTCTTACGATTGAGAAATGTTTTCTCTGAGATGAAGATTACTATGCCTGAAAGGATTAGAATTTGCCAACCTAATGGAAAGCATTTTCGGAACGAGAATGATGAAGTGCCCTGCACACAAAATTTGAAGTCTTGTAACAACTTCCACAAAAAAAAAGCTGATTCTAGTTGAAGTATAGTTTGATTAAGCATACCTGGAAGTAACCTTGGATGAATTGTCCTGAATACATGATCCTTAGAATCATATCTTTTATTGGAAAAAAGTTAAGAAAACAAAATGAAGTAAACAAAAGCTGATTCTAGTTGAAGTATCAATATATATAGGTGAAGGATACTCAAGCAATTTGCCATGATTAAACCCAGTGCTCCGGCAAATCTTACCAACAGAATATTTGATGTGATGGAAATCAATGAAAAAATAAGCAGCATGTCGTTTGAGCGCTTCAGATCATCTTCTGTGCCTACTGCATGTAAAAATGACTCGGAAGTTCCTGACAATAAAGTATGAACAAGATAATAAGAATTAAATTTGCAACTAGTCACGGCAAATACAAGAAGCTTGACAAAAACATAAGCGCTAGTTAATCTTGATAAGATCACTAACCATTCATGGCCAGGACGATGATGTAAAGACAATAAAATTGTAGGGCCAAGGAAGCTTCTCCATCACTCCATTTTTCACCATATAACAATCTGATGAGAGAGTACGAATAACTGGGGCCAAATGCCATAAATATCAGACCTAGAAATTCCCACGAAGTTCAAATGTTAAGAAAATCACCAAAGATTAGAGTAAATAAGTCTTATTTACACTGAGGAACAAAAAACAATTGGGGATCTGTAGTGCCAGATTTGGAGACTCTGCAATAGATAAGAATGTACCTATCAATATCACAAGCTTCAAGGCTTCCATCAAGCAAATTCCTAGTTTCTTTTTCTTTTGCTTATATTCGCCTGCCAAAAGAGAGAGACAGAGAAATAGAAACCACATACAGTAATGAACAGTAAGAAGCTTGGGAGATAAATGTCTGAACAAAGATCATGAAACATCAAAATACATACTAATTACACTAAACTCAGGAGGGAAATGAACCTGATGCGAACCTGGCAAAAGTAGTGTATGAACTTTCTTCAAAGGGAAGAAACACCATACGTACAACCAAACTTCCTGGAGATAGAAATAAGAAACCATTATAAGCAACCTTTGTAGTCGTCTATAGTTTGCATTCTGTCACCTATGCGACTTGCCTAATTTGTCGACGATCCCATATACAGCCTGGTTATAAGGTGTATCTAACCATACGAGGACCAATTTTTCACCTTCTTGAAGGATCAACTTCCGAAAGGACTGTAAGGTAAATAACATACACATGTTCGAGAGCTCCTTATCAAGATCCATGAAATTCCCAGGTCTGTGACAACTCAATAATTATTGAAGGTCAATGGAAATAAATAAATTGATTAGATATAGAAAGAGTTAATAAAGATCAAATGATAAAGAACTCATACCTGAAAGGAAAGAGATCCGAACTTCTGTAAACACTAGAAACGAGAAAATAAGCCCAATACCCAAGAAACAATGAACCTCCATATGCAACTTGTGACAGTGCAAAGATTATCCCTTTTTCCTAAACATGTTGAAGACAACCAAGTTTAGGTTTTATCATACTCACTTTCTTTTGCCCAAAACAAATGGAATAGTACAAGAGCTGTACCATGTTGGTTTGCTTGACAATGAGAGAGCACAAAGTTACGCAGCGTGAAAATGTAGCAACGGTCTCAACAACAAGTCGCAACTTTAGACTCACCAATGTCTGAGAGAGGATATACAAAGGCTCCGCCATTAGTTCCAGTACACATGCAAATCCTGCCACCTTATGTAGGTTAGTCCTTAAGTCGACAAAAAAAAAAGTGAAAAATCTTATTGATATATATGCATCAAAAGCTAAACTTGGACTACTAACTTTATTATAAGGAAAAGGATGAGAGGGATTAACATGGAACTTAGAGAGAAAGGAAGTTGTAATGAGATGAAAAAAGAGGATAATGAAATAATTACCCCCACAAGTAAATGACTGCGAAACCAGAACTTTCAAATTCTAAGGGTGTAAGCAAAATAAGTAAGAAAGAGGCACAGAGTACGACAACAATGTACCGTTAATCAAGATAGCCTGTGCATATGTGTCGGAGTAACTAAGGTTCTGCCACCAGAACACAAAAATGCATGCTGCAATAGTGATGGCTATACCGAGTGGAAATGTCACCCACGCTACTTTCAATAGCTTAGTCACATCTCTCTGACCATCACTACAGCACAAAATTACAGAATATCACTGACTAAGAACTAAGTCATGAGCCAAGTATGTGAACAACATTAACGAGAACTGCTTTATGCATACCAGTTAATGTCAGCCCGCAAGCAAGCGCGCCGAAATCCCTCCCTGCTGAGAAACAAGACACACGTAACAAAAAGATGGAACTGGACCGCATACAGCTGCATTGCAATAAATAAAAGATAGATTGAACTTAGATATAAAAAAACATTGAATTTCTGGAAGAATATAATATCATCCACGTAGCTACTCAAGTAAAGGTCCAGTAAACTAAAGAACAGCTAAATCTTATAAGATGTGACTTCATGATTTTTTCCAAAGTCTGATCTTCCACACCAAAGATACTTTAGCAATTACAATCATATCTTAGATTCCTGAAACCCAACTGCACAAGTTTTACTACTTGGCAAGAGGAAACAAAACCCATCTACACATCAGGGACTGCATACAAATAGAACAACAACCAAAAAATCTTTTCCATCTAGTTATAAAGTACATACATTGGCATTTGGTGATTCGACTAGAATCTCAAAGGAGCTAGTAAACAACGAATCATTACCGCATAGTCTTGTTCAGTGAGATGCCTCACGATCCAGGAATTGAACACGAATGGGATGCCTCGGGATAGAAACTGCGTAGCTAATTCCAGAATCCAATAGAGAAGAAATGAAGAACCTTAATTAGAAGCAAAATGCAAAGAGAGATTCTGAAAAAGGGAAAAGAAAAAACAGAATCAAAAGACGAACCTAGTAAATACTTGAACGTGCGAGAGAGATTAACGTTATCCACATTGCTGGCCATTTTCTGAGATGTTAAACTCCAGTCCTTCGCTAGGTCAACAAAGATTTGATTGCAGTAATCCAAGAAACTTTGATCTCAAAGGAACATGCTTTTTACAATTGACGGATCAAAATATTGAGCTATATCTAATTAGCAGCTGATTACAAACACATACCGAATTGGAAACACCGAAGGTATTGAATGCAGCAAACTCAACGTCAAGGTTCTCCGTTCGAAGCTAGACGACTATAACAACTAAAAATCAAAGGCTATACGTTGCTTCATAAGCGAATTGATGAAACTAGATAGACTCATGCTGTATTCAAATGCCCAGAAAACTAGTTCAAACCCACGATTTGGTTTTTGAAAAACAAGGAACCAAAAGGGAAAAGCTCCAAATTGAAGCTTCACCAATAATAAGAGAATGTAGGCAAAAACTATTGCATCAATAATCAGCAGAGGGAGAAGAGAATTGCATACCTAGTTGGAGACGAAGATCCAGAAAACAGTGGCGATTGATTGCTGCGTTGGTGGTGAAACCGGTTAACTTAAGTTTGGTCGAACCAAAAACCGGTTCAATGAAACCAATTTTTTTTTAAAAATGAAAATGTCAGAAGTGGGATTTGAACCCACGCCCTCTTTCGAAGACCAGAACTTGAGTCTGGCGCCTTAGACCACTCGGCCATCCTGACTTATTGTTTGTAATCGGATATCAATTTATTTATATCGTTTTAAAATAAATATGTTGACTTATTGACATATATCCAATTACGTTTGACTTGAATTTTTTTTTTTACGTAATCAAATTTGTTGTCTTGTCCGAATAACAAATTTACTTTTCTGATTATTACATCTCACATTGGGACCATAAGATGAAACCGCCGACCAACGTCTTGAGTTTGAATAAAACAATAAATGCCATTCATTATTTTAGAGTCTAATATTGGTGTTGGTTTTAAATTGATATTAATAAAAAATACTACTATGAAATAAAATATTAGGATATGGTCTCACTTATTTAAGTTTGATCTTCTTAAACCATAGTATTAATTATCAAAACATCTAGACCATTAAAACAACTGGGCTCATGTGAGGTGGTTACAACTTACATATGAAACAGATTAAAACTGGATTTCTCGACCGTCGAATAATCTTTTCTATGAATTAAAGAGATTTTTTCGATCAAAAATAAATCCGCATACAAATTTATAAAATGCCGGCCAATCCTAAAAAATAGAGTAGACTTTGAATGGTGAAATATTTGTGTTTATGACGTGGACTTTTGGACCTACAAAATTAGTGAGTAAGTAAAGTGAAGTTAATGTAATAAGGAATTTATTAGAGACAAGCTTACAGCTAACAAAAGTTTAATCTTTGATGTAGACATAATCCAAATCTCTCTTTATCTTTTGCTCTAAACATAATCATACTTATTCACCTAACTACATGGTTTCCTAGGCTTCACGCAAACATCAATTATACGGTTTGAAACATTATTTTATTTTAGTTTATTGGGATAAATTAATTTGCAAAACTCACAAGGAGAATAAAGGAACAGAGTTTGTTTGGTAGCAATCAATAAATAAATAAACTTTTGGTTATATTTTTATCCATTATAGTTCTGGTTGAAATCAATAGTTGAACTGGATGTTTAGAAATTAGCGGTTTAAATTGGTATTTAAAAGTATTTACATTTGTTTAATCGCTAATTCCAAATGAATTTATTTAAAACGGTTGACAATCATGGATTCTGACTATCTATTTTCAGAGTATTTTATCTAATCATTTTCACCCAAACTGAATGATCAATAAGACCCAAAATCTAAATTATGTTAACAAATCTCAACTTCCAATGAAGATGTACCCCACGCACTTCAACCACCATCGCTAGTCAAACCCAACATTTAATTAGCATTCACAATTCACCACTTTCGAAGCTTTCTCTTCAATTCTTCTTGACATCATTACACTTAATTACCATTGTCGTTAAGTTAATTAGTTGTTGTATTTTTGTTTGTCTTGAAAGAAATAAACTAACGTGCTACTCTAGATTCTATCATCTGTATCAAAACCATAATTAAGAATTATTAGGTCATAATTGGCCTAAGATTTTATAAGTTGAGAAAATGGTAAATTTCCAAAATTTGCAAAATGTATTTGCAAGGTAAATAAAACCAAAAAGTCAACATTGATACAAAGAAAGAAAAAAAAGATATTCGAGATCTGTCCTCTGGACTTATATATCAACTTCATCTCCCATCTACAATAATCTTTCTCTTTTCTCTCTCTCAACATTAAATTCCACAGTTTCCATTTCCTTTCACATCTTTTTTTTTCCTGCAAATTCTCACTATTTCATTTCTCAGTTCATTAACAAAAATACCCAATTTCCCTCAATATCTCTCACCCATTTCCATGAGATGGGAAAAACCCACCTTTTAGCATTGTTACTAGGATTATCTCTATCAGCATTCTTCATTGTAATCATCTTCTTCATCTTCTGCAGAAGAAAAGATTCATCATTTACTGAATCTGATCAACACGACGTCGAATCACTCGACCATAACAAACATGGATACTCCTATGAAGCAGAGGAGCTCCTAACGTTTCAAAGCGGTGAAGATCTCACGATCTGTGATATTCTCGATGCTCCTGGTGAAGTCATTGGAAAATCAAGCTATGGCACTTTGTATAAAGCGTCTTTGCAACGAAGTGGCAAAACTAGGGTTCTTAGATTTCTTCGACCGGCTTGTACACTGAGATTGGATTCTAAGGAGTTTAATGGACTCATTGAGGTGTTAGGAATCATACGACATGAGAATTTGGTTCCTTTGTTAGGTTTCTATGGGGGAAACAGAGGAGAGAAGCTTATGGTTCATCCTTTCTTCTCTTCCAGGAATCTTTCCGACTTCATCAGAAGTAAGTCTCTGTTTTTTTTTTTTTTCCATTTTCTCGAGAAAAGTAGAAAAAAGGAGCAAGCTTTTTTCTTTTTCCCGACAGAAAGAAAAGAATTTTAAACCCTTTTTTTTCTTTTAGCCCCATGGAATCTCGTTGTCACTTGTTCTTTCAATTTGTCCTGGGAAACAAACAGAATCTCTGAGATTCTAATTTCCCGGGAAAGTGTTTAAAAACCTGTAGGAAAATTCAGTGTTGTCATGATGATGATGGTATCAGTGATATAGAATTACATACATTACATATTTTCATAGAATAATACTATTGACTAAATCAAAGAAAGTAAATGTGTTATAGTAGAGTATTCAAAAGAAAACTATACACACCTGGAATTAAACACATTAGCTGGATCAGTTAATTCAGCGTATTTATCTACTTTGAAGAAATATATAATATAGTTTGGTATATAATTGTGTTCTGTCGGTACTATTTTCTGGTTCATTTTCCGTCACTTTCCACTTCATTAGTTTCACTAAGAACATTCAATACAATAAGAAAAAAGTCTTTAGAAAACATTAATCTCAGTAAGTGAAATCCTTTTAACCTGTGCAGGTGGAGAAGACGAATCAAAAAAATGGATAAACATTTTGAGCATTACAATCGGAATATCTAAAGCTCTTGATCATCTCCACACAGGAATGCAGAAACCAATTATCCATGGCAATCTGAAATCAAAGAATGTTCTTCTGAATCCGAGTTTTGAACCTCGAGTCTCAGATTTCGGTTTACATTTGCTCTTAAACCTGACTGCAGGACAAGATATACTTGATGTTTCTGCAGCTGAAGGATACAAAGCTCCTGAGTTAATAAAGATGAAGGAAGCAAGCAAAGAGAGTGATGTGTATAGTCTCGGTGTTATCATGCTTGAGTTAGTCTCTGGTAAAGAACCGATAAATGAGAATCTGACAGGCGATGATGAGTTCTATCTTCCTGATTTCATTAGAAATGCTGTCCTTGATCATAGGTTGCCTGATTTATATCGTCCTGATATTCTCAAGAGTGATGAAAAGTTGAGTGAAGACTGTGTTCTTAAGTATTTTCAGCTTGCAATGTCTTGTTGTTCTCCTTCGCCTTCTCTTAGGCCAAATATTAAGCAAGTGTTGAGGAAACTCGAAGAGATTGGGAAATGGTAGAAGAATTTTGGATTGGATTTCTGATAAAGGAAAGATGTCATCTTTAGATTAAAAACTTTTACATAGGAATGGATTTTACAGAGATATTATCCGATTGTTTTGCTTCCTCGGGGGGAAGTACTGTTAAAAGATAGCAAGAGACTTGATGAACTGGAAAGTTTTTTGGAATCTGTAAAACTCATTCACAGAGCATCATTGATTTGTTATGGTTCTGATCAATCTTTGAGAAAGAGGCTGCAAGATTAAGGAGTAGAAGAATCTGATTAGCTCCTGATGGATTTTAAAAGAGAGACAATCTCTTGAGCTGAAGAAAGTTCCAGTGAATCGCGCGTCTCAGAAGACTGAGTGGCTAAACTCTAAAAGGTTGAAGGAGGAGAAGGAGAACAGAAACAACTCTGATGTTGAATCGGTTAGAAAGACAAGCGCATCTGCAGAGGAGACATCTGTTGGTTTATTGCTTATGATCATATCTGTTGAATGATCTGTAAACTAAAGCAATAGATTGCGTCATCTGTTTCATCAAGAGAGACAGAACCATATTCGATGACTCTTGGTGCTTGTAAGATGAAAAAAGCAAGAAATGGGAAGGGGATGCTTGGACTTGATGAAACACTTTGGATTTGATCGGAAGGAAACTACAGATTCTGAATCAAGACAATGCAAAGATCTGTCACAATCTTGGAGCTATTGTTCTAGACAATGCAAAGAGTGATAGTGAAATTGTGACGTTTATTAGTGTTTTGTTGCTTTTGTTAAGTTTTATAAACCACATTTTGATTTTCGTTGACATTGAAAAGTTCCTACTTTTATTATTTGACTATTCAAAGGTTTCTGTGTTGCAAAGCATAATTTCAAGTTGTCCACATGAGATATTTTGTTGTTGTTTTCCCGGGAAAATTCGAGTTCCCTGTCCAAACAGAAATATACCGAATGTAAACAGTGGATTTCGACTCGCATATGGAAACGGCACGATGTTCTATTGTAATTGCTTCAAACATCATGGGGTTCGTTGTATATGGGTTTATTGTGCTTTATGAGAAAATGGGCCTAGGGCCCATTTATAATCTGAAACTCATACCCGCAATCCATCGGATACGGACCCGAGATGAAACCCGACCCCAAACGCCTCATAATATTTCTCTTTCATTTCAATTTTGAAAAATGTCTCTCCATGGTTTCCCGTAGTCTCGCAAGTCGTAACACTGTGAATCGAGGAGCTTAGTTTATCGAAGATCATAGCCATTGGATCTTCTCTTCCGAGAATCTGTAGCCAAAACCTTACAAATTCTAGTCAAACATGGAATTCACTGAAGCTAACAAGCAGACAGGTCCTTGCTGTTTCTCCCCAAACTCTCGTTACGTCGCCGTCGCCAACGATTATCGTCTTGTCATCCGCGATACATTTTCTTTTCAGGTAAAAACTAGTTAGATTTGGTTAATTTTCTCCTAAACCCTTGATTTAGCTGTGAAATCGGAAGCTAGAGTTGTAATTTCTGCCAGAAAAATTTTGGATCTTACAACTTCTTTTTATTACGTAATTGCAAGTAGATCTTGTGCTTATATTGGGTACTACTAATATAATTTTTGTAAAGTTTGGAAATTGGAACCCGAGAGATGATGATCATGTCGTTGAAAGGTTCTTTTTTGTTCATCTACCAACTGATCTCCAATGAATATGTTATGAATGTAAATGCAGGTTGTGCAATTGTTTTCTTGCTTAGATAAAATAAGCTACATAGAATGGGCTCTTGATTCTGAGTACATTCTTTGTGGTCTCTACAAAAAACCCATGATTCAAGCTTGGTCATTGACACAACCAGAATGGACTTGCAAGATTGATGAAGGTCCTGCTGGTATTTCATACGCTAGGTGGAGCCCAGACAGCCGGCACATACTAACAACGTCGGAGTTTCAGCTGCGGTTAACAGTTTGGTCTCTTTTGAACACAGCGTGTGTTCATGTTCAATGGCCAAAGCATGGTTCAAAGGGAGTTGCATTCAATCAAGATGGGAAGTTTGCGGCAATCTGCACACGGCGTGACTGCAAGGACTATGTTAATCTTTTGTCTTGTCAATCATGGGAGATAATGGGTAGCTTCGCTGTTGACACCTTGGACTTGGCTGATCTTGAGTGGTCACCTGATGATAGTTCTATTGTAGTGTGGGATTCGCCTCTTGAGTATAAAGTATGTATCATTTCGACTCTGCTACTATTTTTGACTCATGAGAAATATATGGTTTCGTACCTGGAGATGTTTGGTTTCTCGGTGATATCTCTAAAGTTTGTAACCTGTGGGCAGGTTCTAATCTATTCTCCAGATGGTAGGTGTCTATTTAAGTACCAGGCGTATGAATGCGGACTTGGTGTGAAGACTGTTTCCTGGTCTCCATGTGGTCAGTTTCTTGCCATTGGTAGCTACGATCAGATGTTGCGGGTCCTGAATCACCTTACGTGGAAAACATTTGCTGAGTTCTTACACCTATCAACGGTTCGTGCGCCCTGTTGTGCTGCTATCTTCAAGGTAAATCTCTTTCAAAAAATTTTATAAAAAAGGATTTAACAGGCGTAAAAATGCTGATTATCAACTCAGGTGGGTATGTAACTAACCTATTTGTCATTAATTTTTCTAGGAAATTGATGAACCTTTGCAGCTTGATATGTCCGAGTTATCGTTGGATGAAAACTTTATGCCAAGCAATTATGGTAACTACGATTTCAACCTTAATTCTTTTCTTATTGTCACATATTCCGTAACACTATTGGTGTCTGTCAGTGTTACAATATATACTCTTCCATCCTAACTTGTTTTTTTCTATTGTTCTATGTGCAGATGCTTCAGAAGGCTATATAAGTGTCAGGTATGAAGTCATGGAATTACCGGTAGCTTTTCCTTTCCAGAAACCTCCCGCAGACAAGCCTAACCCAAAACAAGGAGTCGGTAAGCTGTTTCTTCTAAGACCAATTGCAACAATTGAAATTGCAATCGAATGTTGAAAATTTCCTTGCTGTTTTTGACCAACTAAACTCTTTCAAATTGTTTTCAGGCCTTCTGGCTTGGAGCAAAGACAGCCAGTACATATGCACACGGAATGACAGTATGCCCACTGCTATGTGGATTTGGGACATGCACCGCCTCGAGGTTGCAGCTATCCTGGTCCAAAAGGAACCTATAAAAGCCGCTGTGTGGGACCCTACCTGCACACGTCTCCTACTATGCACTGGAAGCTCTCACTTCTACATGTGGACTCCCTCAGGTGCATTCTGTGTATGCAATCCCCTCTCAGGCTTCTCCATAATTGACCTCAAATGGAACATTGATGGAAGCTGTCTCCTTCTCAAAGACAAAGACGCCTTCTGTTGTGCCACAGTCCCACCTCTGCCTGAGGAGTCCAGCGACTACAGCTCTGATGACTGAAGATATCTTATGTGTTTTTTTGTAGAGTCACTGATGAAATTCTCACTTGATTAAATATTAATACTTAAGTCTCTATTGTCTTCGTCCTTCAAGTTTCAATGTATAAAGAAGCTTTCTCTTCTCATGATTTGAAACTGTATGACAAGTTTACCTTCGCAGTTGTATCCGATATGGTGGGCCTTTGCGTTGACAGCTTAGTCAACTCTTCAATCTGAAAACAGCTGAGCTCACTGTGGATGGAATGTGACAGTTGTATCCTTATGTGTAAGATATCTGGTTTTGTTGAAAAATATACAGATCTCAGTTTAGCCTTGAGATATTTAGAGACAAAAATATCTGTGCTCTGTTTATTCTCCATATTTGCAAGTTGTGCATCTCTTTCAAGTCTCTGTAGCTTGAAGTCCATGAGTGGTGACTTTTACCTAACCTATGAGACAAACATTTGCTACACTCCTTCAAGCAACTTGCTGATCTTGTGAACATTTGGTACACTCACTAGTCACTAGTTAATGCTGTGTTGTTTCAGTGACGTTTCTATGTGGATGATTGAATGAGACTTTGATTGTTCCATAAAGCCATTAAACTCAAGAATTACAATCTAGTTCAGTTGTTTAGAGATCTGAAACTCAACGACATTCATACATGGAAACATAAAGTTGTTTCCAGAACAATAAGGTCTTTTAAGACTTATGAAGAAACAAGAACATTAATACACAGTTGTTACAAGGCCACACTAACCTACACAGTTCTTTCCTTTTGTACAATTGGTTTATACGATTTAAGGAAACTGTTCACAATCTTAAACACTAAAATTCATCACAACTCGTTTGAAGATGAAGATGAATTGCTTTGACTTCTTTGAAGCTCCTCTCTCACATAATTTCTCTTCCTTTTACGTCCTGAATTCACCGGAGCTTCATATTTCCCAGCGTCAAGAGGAAAGTTGAGCACAGCTTTTCTTCCACGAAGCTTGAAAGCTGCCGAGTCATAAGCTCTTGCAGCATCAATATCACTCTCAAATGTTCCAAGCCAAATCCTTGATCCTTTCTTTGCTGGATCCCTAATCTCTGCTGCAAATTTTCCCCAAGGCCTTCTTCTTACTCCTCTATAATGTCTTGCTTCTTCTTCTTCTTTCAACATCTCTGTTTGCTTCACACTCTGATCAGTCTCACATGATGGGGAATTCAGCTCTGAGGATGAAGATGATGATGATTCAGCTTCCACTTGCAGAAACTCTTTGACAAACGAATCCGGATCAAAAACAGGAGAATCAGGTTCTAGTTTAGGAAACTGAGATTCTGAACACAAAAGTCCTGACTCTAAAGAAGCATCAAAGTCAAAATCACCCATGAAACTATCAGAAACCATCAAGTCATCTAAAAGATGTTTCTGAATCGTCTCCAGATGAGAGTCTTCCTCAAATCTCGTCATTTTTCAGGAAAGATGAAAGAGAACGTGCAAGTGAAGCTAAGATCTTTTGGTTGATATATATAAAAGAAGAAAGAGGAAGAGGAAAGAGACGAGAAGGTAATTACAGGATTTAAGCAGCCATAAATGATGAGTGAAGAGTAGGGACACAAAAACTCTGGTTTTATTGCTCTCTTAGTGATTTTTTTAGACAGTCTTTAACTTTTTGTAAGGACCTTAACACAAGTTGTTGCTCTGACGTGACACTTCACTAAGCTACCCCAAAAACAAAAAACTGTAATCATAAAGTTGTAACTATTCTTTTTGGTTTTTACGATGAATCGAATCTTATTTATTGTGCCCAACTTGTCGTTACCATTGATGCTCACTACTAAAAGCCATTTGATTCTCAACGGCACTGCGTTTGATTAAATCATTTACTTGTTTTTTTTTCCTAAAACATCAATTATAAATTTAGAATTATTGATACAATGCATCTAATTAGTGACCAAATTAATAGTTTCAGCGAAATCATATGTTTTAGGAGTACTTTTCTTCCCAACTTACGTAATTACATTATCATACATTTTGATATTATTTTTGACACTATTACAACAAAGGTTTAAGTGTAAACTCAAACATAATGCCAAATTCGAATATAACCGGTTTAGGTCTGCGCATAAAAATCGATACCCGAAATCCGAATCGAAACCGACCCGAAAAAGAGGAACCAAACCCGAATCGAATCCAAAAAAATACTTTAATGGATCCTATATTTATATACCCGAAAAACCGAACCGGAACCAAATTAAAAACCGAACGGGTACCCGATATATTTTAGTTAAATTTAAACATTTATAAACTTATTTCTATTAAATATTTACACATTTTAAGTTTCTTATATAGATTTATATATAAATACCCGAATCTGAATCCGATATATAGCCGAACCGAACCCGACCCGAAAAATAGAAATACTCGAATGGGTCATAAATCAACTAAACCGAAAACCCGAAAAGACCCGAACCGAACCCGAACGCCCATTTCTTCTTCAAGGTACCTTTCTAACGATAAACATGAGTAAGTGAACACATTTTGTTCTACCAACTTCCGATTATATAAAATTTCAATTATGATATTTGTTTATTGCCGGAAAACTAATCATAACAACAATAATATACAAAAAATCATATCCATTTTAATATATATATATATATATGTTAATTTTGTTTAAAATTGGATAATATGTACTCGTGCTAACCAAGGGTGAGATTCCTCGTTCGAGACCCTTGGACTTTGAATTTGAAAATGCTATTTTTC
>JAKUCM010009032.1:0-15124 GCA_023374145.1 Lepidium sativum | reverse complement strand
ACACCAAGAAAATGTAGTGCCTCCGTTTTGCCATCGGGCTTTATGTGGGTCTGATAAATAGCTTGCATCTGCAAAACCAACTAGATCGACACTAGAATTTCTATTATAAAATAATCTCAAACCAGTTGTTCTCTGAAGATAACGAAATTTATGTTTTATTTCATTCCATAGTATGCGCGTAGGTGACGAACTATATCTTGCAAGCAGATTTGTAGCAAATATTATATCGTGTATAGTGCAAATTGCAAGATACATGAGTCCACCAATAGCGTTCATATAAGGTACTTCAGGACCTAATACCTCTTCGTTATTAAGTGATCTATTGACCATTACGGTACTCAAAGGAGTTTCTTTTTCCATGTAAAAGAGTTTAAGATCCTTTTTGTATAATTTGATTGATGTACGAAAATTTAATTCTGAATGTGCTCGATCTGGAGTCTAAAACAAAAAAAAATTTGTTTGTCCAAAATCTTTCATCTCAAGTTCTTTCTTCATATGAGCTCTTGTCTCATCAATTTCCTTTGGAGTTTCAATCATGTTCAAGTCATCAACGTATACAGCAATAATCACAAACTTAAATATAGATTTCTTAATGAATACACAAGGACATATTGCATTGTTGATATATTCTTAACTCAACAAATATTCACTTCAACGATTATACCACATGCGTTTTGATTGTTTTAATCTGTAAAGTGATCGTTGTAATTTGGCTAAACATATTTCCTTAGATTTTGAGCTCAATGCTTCAGACATTTTTAATCCTTCTGAGATTTTCATATATATATATATATATATATATCATTATCGAGTGATCCATATAGATAAGATGTCACAATATCCATTAGATGCATTTCTAGATTTTTAGAAGCTGCTAAGCTCATCAAAAATCTGAAGGATATTGCATCCATTATTGGAGAATATGTTTCTTCATTATCAATTCCCAGTCTTTGAGAAAATTTTGGGTAAGAAGTCGGGTTTTAAACCTTGTTACCTCATTTTTCTCATTTCTTTTTTGAACAAAAACCCATTTATATCCAACATGTTTTACATGTTCAGGAGTTATGACAATAGGTCCAAAGATTTTTCTTTTGTTAAGGGAGTTTAATTTAGTTGTCATAGCCATTTTCCACTCCTCCCAATCAGACCTTTTCTGGCATTCTAATATAGACTTTGGTTATGGATCATCATTGTCATTATCAATTTCTTTTGATATAGAGAATGATAAAATTCCATTATCATCTTCTATTTCATTTATAACCCAAATATTTCCGTTTAGGGCATTGTTGATGGAAATCTCAATTGTTTCTCTATTTTTCTCTTCATGATTTTTCTCTATATAATTTGGATCTTCTGGACCATTTTAATTTAATTCTCCCAAAATCTTTTTTTTTCTGGATTTTTTTTTCTTTTGATCTCATTGGTCTCCCCCTTTTCAACTGAGCCTTGGGTTCATTTGTTATGTTTCCATCATTTTGTTTTTCCGAAACAGTAACTCTTGATGGAATATTCAGTGCGGGTATATATAACTTTGTCACCTTTTTGTATCGGTGAATGCATTTGGTACTTGATTTGCCATATTTTGTAAATGCACAATTTTCTGAACTTCCAAATCACGTTGTTTCGTAGGGGGGTCAAGGAACCACAACGATGATGTGTACCATGTGGTGTCTTTTGGAGCTTCCTTAGTTCCTCCCCTTGATGCTGGAAATTCATCTTCATTAGAATGACAATCGGCAAAATGTGCCGTAAAAGTATCACCAGTTTTTGGTTCCAGATAGCAAATTATACTTGGTGATGTATACCCAATATATATTCTCAATCTTCTTTGTGGTCCCATTTTTGTTCTTTGTGGTGGCGTTATGGGGACATAAATTGCACACCCAAAAACACGGAGATGAGACATATATGGCTTCTAGCCAAATGTTAATTCTAATGGGAAGTAATTATTATATGCACTCGTTCTTATTTGAATTAGTCCCGCAACATACAAAATTGCATGACCCCATATAAAAATTGGGAGTTTTGTAACCCTTTGATTAATGACTCTAACATGCTATTTTGTGTGTGAACATGCAGGACTTGGTGGTCAACATTTATTCCCAATGACATACGATAGTCATTGAAGGCTTGTGAAGTGAATTCACCAGCATTATCAATTCTTACCTTCTTTATTTTATGATCAGGAAATTGTTCCCTCAACCTGATTATTTGGGCAATGAATTTTGCGAAAACCATATGTCATGTGATGAATAGACACACATGTGACCATCTTCTAGATGCATCAATTAATACCATAAAACATCTAAATGGCTCGCATTACAGGTGGATAGGCCCACATATATCACCATGTATTCTTTCTAAGAATACTGGAGATTCATTTTTAATTTTGGCTATTGATGGCTGAGTTATTAGTTTTCCGAGAGAACAAACATTACATGGAAATTCAACAAATGGTCATTCGTATTCCCACAATCTTTCGCATCATGACTGAACCAAGATGCCCCTAAGCGTTCATGCCAGATTTTGAATGTACATGTAAACTTCGGGTTTACTGTAACATATGACTCAGTCATATTTATTTTTGTGAGATATATTCTGGAGGATAAAGCTGGTAGGTTTTCTAATACACATTTCTTTTTTGAATTAACTCATGTATTCACACTTCTGGTGGAGTCGTTTATTTTAAGGAAAGAGAAATCATTCTTATCTTTAAGTATGTGTGTGTTGTACCACTATCTGTCAGACACATATCTCCATTCTTGTTTTGGAATCTCAACATTTTCTGATTTGAAAATATTCATAAAAGATGTGTAAATATAATATAAAAGAAAACTTTATATTATAACACAAACTATTTTACAAAATATTTTGCAAACAAAACAAGGCAGAAAACAACATTACGCAATCATAAATATTTATACATCATGTCATATTTTCTTCTTCAAGAAGATATTACTCTCTTTGGCTTTCGTTGATATCTATAGAGTCAACAGTGAAATCAGCCACATTGAGATATGTATCATTATTTATATCATCAAAAGACGGTTCGACATCATGGTCAAAAGAAGGTCCAATTTCATTATCAAAATAATGTCCAGTATTGCCATAAACAAAGTTGGGTTCCTTTTGTTTTTCCTTTTTTCTTTTGTGACTCTTGGTGTAGATTGGCAAAATACTTTGGCGTACGGCAGGTACGCAACCAATGCCCTTCCATGCCACACCTATATCAACTTTCCTCATGTTGCCTTTTTCCAACTTCTTTCCCTTTTGACCTTTTATTATTCCTTTCATTGTTGAATTAGGACGGGATTTTCTTCCTTGTCCACGTTCATATTCTCCTCGTCCACGACCACGTTAATTACTTCGACCGCGTCCACGTCCATAATTATTGTAATTTGATGATATAACATTTGGAATAATGCTGATGTAGTAGGACGGGATTGATAGTTTACCATTACAAGTTCATTATTTTGTTCTGCTACAAGGAGAACTTGCATTAATTTTGGATACTTCGTGTATTCCTTAGTCCGGTATTGTTGTTATAGGACTACATTTCCAAGATGAAATGTTTGAAGAGTTTTTTCGATCATATCATAATCATTTATTCTCTCTCCACATAACATTATCTTGGAAGTGATTTCAAACAGAGCGGAATTATATTCACTTACACTTTTGTAATCCCGAAATTGAAGGTTTAACCATTCATATTTAGCTTTCGGTAAGATCACATATTTCTGGTGATCAAACCTATCTTTGAGTGATTGCCAAATATCTGCAGGATCTTCTTCTGTTATATATTCATATTTTAAACCATCATGGATATGGTGGACCAAAAATATCATAGAATTAGTTTTTTGCTCTATAGAAGTCGTTTTCGACTTATCGATGGTAACAAGGAGTTTTCTTCCTCTAAAGGGCATTTCTGCTGCAACTACCAATGTCATAGAATTGTTTATCGATATATTAAGGGCGGTGAACTCATGTTTAGCCAAATTTGACATAATTGCTGCATAATAATAGTAAAATTTTATTATTTAACTTTATAAATATTAAATTTAATATTACCGTTCTTCATAACGTTTTGTAAATGTCTTTGGGACATTTTATCATTTTATTGTTCTTCATGAACAATTTGTAAATGTCTTCTGGATATTTAAAATATTGGTCTCAGGAGGCATAGTGTAACACCCGCGTTCCGCGGACCCTTCGGGTGATTCCGGATGGGTTTGAGGGACAAAGGAAGTTGTGTGAGAAAATAAGGGAAAGATGGGGGTTTTGGTCGGACAAGGACAAGTGCCATTCGGACAAGGCCAAGTGTCATTCGGACAAGGCCATAAGCAATTCGCACAAGGCCACATGAAATTCGGACAAGGCCGTAAGCAATTCGGACAAGGCCACGTGAAATTCGGACCAGGCCGCAGGAAGTTCGGACCAGGTCGCGTGAAATTCGGACAAGGTAGTGTGAAGTTAGGACCAGGTCGCGTGAAATTCGGACAAGGTAGTGGGAAGTTCGGACAAGTCCATGAAATTCGGACAAGGGAGTGACAGTGTCCAAACGGGTAGTGAGTTCGGACATGGAAGTTGAGTGTCCGAACTGAGGGAGTGATAGTGGAAAGTGGTTGGGTCATTCATGGGTTTGTCTGGGGCATAAGTGTCCTTTGGGTTGGACTTGATCCAATCCAGGTGGTCTCGAATTTGGTCCATCCTGGGCGGATTAGGGTTAGGGTTTTTCACCCAAAACCCTATAAATAGGGCTAAAAACTGCCGCAGCCCAAAATTATCACGAAAATCTCTAAGGAAGATCGAAACTCGTTGCGAAAGAACTCTAAGACCGATTTTTGTCGAATCGAGCAAGGGAAAGAATGGATCGAGAGCGATCAAAACCGGATCCGAGTAACCTGTTTGGCAATCGCATCAAGAGGTGTCAGAAAAGGCTAAGGCAAATGTGAGTTTCGGGACCGTTGAGGTGATTCTAGGTTCGTTTTGGGCAATAGTGGGATTAAGTCTTAGATGGGTTAGGATTGCGTGATTGATTGGATGAATATGTACTATTTTCCGTTCATGATTTGTGTTTCGGTTGATTCGGGTGAATCCGGGTAACTAAGGCAACAGATCTGATCGGACTCTGAGCATGAATATGCTGGACTCTGTGCATGAATAATGCTATCTCTGACTTGATTCCTTGTTGTTTGATACGTATCCGGTTTGGCCTAGTGGGACGAAATGACCGATTCACTAATCAAATTCGTTTGCTTACTCAATCTGCGTGATTGTAGGTGATTTACCCAAGGACCGTGAAAGTGGCTAAGTAGGAGCGAGACCGAGGCGAGAAGGAGGAAGGATGGAATAAGACTGGGTTAAACTAGGTCTAGACACATTTAAATTCAAACATTCTTGCAAACTTGTTGTACTAGAACCTCTTGAGTTGGTTTATACATACGTTTTGGGCTTATAAAACTGTCAAAAACCCGAAAATGACTAAGTAAAGAAAGAACCTAAAACTGACTAAGTGTTTGGTCCGCCCAAGGCCAAACTGAATCGAATCCGGAAGTAGGCATCTCGAATTAGGGTGCCACACATAGCCTACCATATGATATGATTGTAAAGGAAAATCTTATCGATTGATTCGGGGAAAGCAGTGCCTATCTTCCCAAAACTTGTATTTAAATATGGAGACCAAATCATCATGCGGTATTTCGGCCATTATTATAATTTATAAAATAAATTAAAATATATAATATATATGGGGCCAAATCACCAATCAATAAATACAAATATTTCAAAAATTAAATTTTTTTTTTGATATAGAAGTATATCATATTATTAAGTGTTGTAAAATTAATTATCTAATATATTACATTATTATATTTTTATTGCAAGAAAATTGGAAGAGAGAGGGGAAGATGAATGTGTAATTGTATAATTGTTTTTTTTCCTAATTAATACAAGCTTTAAGATAATCTCGATATATATATTATATAAAATATAATAAAATAATATAAATATTTTGCATACATATTTATTATATCTATAATATAAGTAATAATTAAATTTACATATTTATAACTAAATTATATGAATTTAATATGTTTTAGGACAAATGCACTAATGTGTAGGGTTGTCTTTATAAATTCTCATAGTAAAATGGAACCCAGAGTCTCTCTGCGGAAATTAGTTAAACCTTGCCTCAGCGACCTTCCTCAGTCGTATCACCACTATGTCTGATCGTGACCGCCGCGAGCGGGAAAGGGACAGGGACCGTGAACGCGACCGTGATAGACGCCGGGATAGAGACGACCGCGACCGTGACCGAGGCCTTCGAAACAAGAAGTCTCGATCTCGTACGCCAGACCACCACGGTCGTGCTCGCCACGTGCGCTCTCCGGAGAGATATCGGTCTCGTTCCCGCTCGATTGACCGGGACCGTCATCGAAATCACAGGCGTAGGACTCCTTCCCCCGATGCGCCGTCGCGGAAACGGCCTCGGCAAAGTTCAGTGGACGATGAGAAAGAACGGAATCGCAAACGAGTTGTATCTGATTTCGTAGACGAGAAAGCGAAAAATTCTACTACTAGTAGTAGTAAGAAGGATAAACAACCAAGCAACGATGGTACTGACAATGGCGGAGGCGAAGCTGAGGAAGGAATGGATGTGAATGAAATTGAGATGATGAAGATGCTAGGGATTCCAACTGGATTTGATTCCACGAAGGGTAAACCAGTTGCTGGTGCTGATGTCAGTGGTATTAGAGCCGTAACCAAGCGTCAGCCAAGACAGTACATGAACCGTCGCGGTGGATTTAACCGTCCTTTACCGGCTGAGCGTAACCGCTAGTTTTTCTCAAGGTTATGCTTCTTCTCACTAAGCTTCCCAAGTTTATGTTTTTGTGATGATAAAATCGCTGTGATACATACAACATGAAACTGGAAGATAAGTTTAGCTATAATGTGTAGCATGATTGAATTGGGTAGGACTTAGCTCGTACACTTGCTGACTCCTTCGAAATTATAATGGATTCTAGGGAACATATCAGGTTCATCATTTGTTTCTTTAGAATATTATTGGTATCATGGATTCTTTTACACTCTTTCATTACTGGTTTTTCTTCTTGCTCTTGTTTCGTTAGTCGTTATTTAGTTAGTGTGTACTAGAGGTCGTCTCTGTTTCAGGAGGTATTCATAGATCATTCACTCGGTTCTTTTTGTCATCTGCATTATTCATCCAGAGGATGTGAAACCAGTCTTGTGTTGCTCTAGGGTCTTTGTTATGCCTTGGCACATTTGACTCGCTGGTAACATCTAACAAGATTAAGTTGTGCAAGTCACTGCAAAAACATCAATCATCCCACCTTGGTGCTGATTTTATCAATGGGTCTTTCAACAGCTGAATTTAGAAACTACTTAACCCTAGATGGACATAAAGCCATATCATCTGCTCTGAATAGATTAATCCTTTTCAGTATCTAGAATCTTGTTGTTACTCTTTTTACCTTTGTGTTTTTGCATTGATCACTTTGTCTCACCAATTTTTCCATCCTTTGAACATATCTTTCAGGTCCTTCTCATGCGGTCTTAAACACAAGTAAAAAGGATGAGAGTTCAAGCTGCATTTCTCAGGTTGTATCTACTGCAATTCTTCCCCAGACTCTGTTCTAATCCCCTTGGAGAACAAACGTGTACTCTCTAGATTTATAAACAACACATGAGTTTTTGCTTATTTGGGAAACAGAATTGCCAATGTTTGTGTGTAATCTCCCAGCTCTAACGATTCAGTTGAAATTATGCCTGTTAATCTTGAATTTTTCATTAGATACCAGAAGCAAATTGTATCTCTGTACTTGCATGATTTCATTCTAGATATTTAGTTATGGTTCAGAATATCAAGCAGTTAAACTAAAAGGCCGAATTCAAAAGCTTTCATGCCAAAGCTTAAGGCAAATTCCAGCAGGTACGACACCATTAGTTGAGGATCTCTTGCTCAGTATACATTCTGAGAATGTATCCACAAGCTGTTGTCCCAAAGAAGACAGATCTTCCATAAAAGTCTCAACAAAGAGCTTCACAATTCTGACTTCTCGGTGAGTAGCTCTTAAGCTATACCATGTTAAGAACCTTTCCCTAAAACTCTTGTCTATATGTCCTCCTTGCTCTAAACATCTAACCGTCTTCACGATGTGACCCAAGTCTTTATCTCCCACTCCATATGCTGCATTGATCTCAGGTTTCTCGTTCACTGTTGCTGTTCTTGATTTGGATCGTTTAGTCCCTTCTTGCTTGCCCTTAAGAGTATCTCTCTTGCAGGGTGTTACAAGCAAGTCTCTCCTCTCTATATTGTTATCTTTCCTTTTTAAGCGCCTCTCCTCTTCAAGCTCAGACTCTACTTCTCCTATACTACAGTGTTCAGTGTTGTCCTTGTCATTCTTTTCTTTGCGGACATTATTAGATTCATCTTCAGGCAAAGACGGATTACCAATAAGACTACTGTTAGAGTTTGTCAAATGACTTTGCTGGTTCCTTGCTTCCTCTCTGTCATCCTTCAATGTTGAGAACCGAAGCTCAGATTCATCTACGTCACCTTCTTTGTTAAAGGACACGACTCTAAGACAGAACTCAGTCTCGGGTTTGAGTCCTTGGATAGTAGAGCTCATCTCAGGTAAATAAACAATACAATCCACTTGACATGAACACTCTACGTCCTTCAACTGTCGACAAAACAACCTGAAACCCATGATCTGATTTTGCAAAGAAGAAGGACAGCTCCTCCGAGTCTAATCTTACAGTTACTGATCTTGCTTGAATCTCTTCTACTCTCACGTTTATCTTGTCACCTAATGATAGCTACAGTCAACATCTTACACTATAAAACAAAACTAATATGTGAAACACACTAACCTTGTTTTGACACAGATTCTGATGGTGAGACCATTTTGTCCAAAGCTTCCATTGCAAGAGAACATAGTTTCTGAACTTGTGACCCCGAGAGAGTCTATTGACGATACCTTGAGCCATCTTCATTGTCCAACCTGACAACGGACCCGCATCACCCTCGAGCTTCGTCACTGCCTCATCCATGAAATCTAACAGATTCCTATATCTTCTTGTACCTCTCAACAGCTTCTGTCCTAAAGAAACACGGTAACAAAGTACATCCACACGCCTCGTCTCTTTCGCCAACATCACTTGTTTCCTCCAGCATCTGTAAGTGTACACACACACATTCTCACATCACATTACATTATATTCTCCAAAAAATCAATTTTCATTGTATATCTCATAAGGTCTTACCCGAGCAAGTCACTATCTTTGCCACAAAAATATACAACAAAACCTACCATCAAGAGCTCTTCCTCCATCGTCATCATCACTCCCAATCCCATACGTCTCGTGCTTCAAACAACATTCCAGATGACAAGACAATCGACAAGCTTCACAAGTCAGCCATAGACTCGGATCCTTATTATCATCAACTTTTGACAAATGCAGCAAGAACATCTTCTACAAAAGGTGTCTTCACTTCCGAGCGCAGCCCTACAAGCTAAATTCTCACAGCAAATGATATAACCAATCATCTTCTTCTTCTTCTTCCTTGAGTTTCTACGGTCAGAACAAGAAGTCTCTCCAAGAGGACGAGAAACAAGATTAAGTAGATTCTCAATGAGCTTTGGTTTGGCTAAACCAGTGTACTTCCTCTCTTTACCCATCTCTGCACATATGATCTTTATAATCTCATTTCGGCTCCATGAATTCAAAAGCTCAGAAGCTTCTTCTGGCTGATTTGACAATGCATGGATCAGTTCCCTCCTTTCACTTACATTCAAACCGTTTGGTTTTGATGCTTCAACGCATTCAACATCTGCAATATAAGAAAGAAGTGAAACACTACCTTTAACCCTAAAATCTCCTGAAAATGAACGTATCACCAATACCAAATGGGGAAAGCAAAAAGTAGAATCAGAAAAAGAAAATTTGTTAAAAAACTCAAAAGTTTCAAACCAAAACCTCCACAATAACGACGAATCCAATGGAAGAAATAAGTGTTGGTAGGTAATGAGAAAGAAAACGGCGTCGTGTTAACGCCCTAAAAACATAGAATAAACTCACACGAAACTTGTAACAGTGAGACATTCACGTCGAGAAGATATTATACCTTCAAAGGAAGAAGGATCCATGTTTTCTGGACCCACATTATCATCGAAACGCCAGATCTTCGAGAGCTGCAAATCGGATTTCACATTAAAGTTAAAATTACGTAAAAGTTACATAAAGAAAAAATACACTCATACAAAAAGGACCAAATATGTAATAGTACTTACGATGCTGAAGAACAAATGAGATCAAGAAAAAAGCTCATAAAATTTCTCAATTTTGATTTTAGAATGTAAAAAATTGATAATCTTCAAACAACAAAAGTGAAAACCCATGAAACTTTCATTCGTTCTCTTTCTGTAATAAGTACGTATTTATGTATGTTTAGACAGAGATTCGAGGAAGACTTGGTCTGAAGAACAAATAAAAATTTATTGAATAAAAAGATACTCAAGAGCATAAATAAATACATAAAATGAGGATTGGTTCTTTATGAAAGTTGTTTATCGAATGAGAAACCTTTAACAACAAGTATATTTACCGAAGCAGCTTGCATATTTGTTGTTCTTGAGTTTTTCTCTGGTTTTTTTTTGTTGCTAGGTTATAAGAAATATCTTTTTGGGGATTTTGGAAAATAAAAATGAAAAATATTAAATCGTTGCCACTTCTGTCTCTTTTTTTGGTAGATGTTTCTAGGAGAAAACCCTTTGATGGATGAATCGTCTGATCTGAAAGCTTTCTTCTTCTATATATTTTTTTAAGTTCTTTAGAATTTTGGTTTTGGTTATTTTAATATTGAAAAGAAATGTAAATATCTAATAGCTTCACGAGCTTTCGAAGATATTATATACTCAAATGCTTTGATTTGATTGGTAAGTAATGCTGGACTATACACACTCCTATATGTCTTCTCTATACGATATCCCTTATATCTCCCTATATGTTCCACATATTACAATAATAAATCATTTTACTCGTTCTCATTTAACATCAAATATTTTACTAAATCATTGTTTACTATCTATATGAACTTCAAACTATCAGATTACGATACGTAAGATTTATTTTTATTGAAGGCATTACGGCTGTTCAATTTGGTAAAACAGTAACATACGGATATGATTTAGTAATAAAACGGCTAAATAAACAAAACCGTTTATTTATAATATATATATATATATATATATTAGTTATAGTATATACATGTAAAGTATTCAGGACATATAATTATATGTAATAATATAGTTCTAATATAATAATATAGTAAAATAATTAAACGTATAATATAATATTAACTTACTATTTATAAATTTAGTTTAGTAATGATCTCTTTATTTAAAATAAATTTTTTGTTTACCAAATTTTTTTCATTACAATTTACAAATAGTTTTTATATGATAATTAAACCATTAATTTTGATGTCATACTTATAGAAAAAAATTCTTGTATTTATTGTTATAGTTGATTTTTTATTTATAATTTATAAATACGGTTAATAAATTATATGAAATAATACAAAAACAGATAAAATTTAACTCAACTAAATAAATTTAAAGTTTTTTATATAAACTCACTAAACCAAAAACCGAGACTACCCACACCAAACCAAACCATTATATATACGGTCATTTCGGCATTTTTATCTTTTTTTTGTCAACAGCAAATTATATTGGGCCACAACTAGCCAAATTCCTACATAATGTAGGCATAGGGACTCGATCCCGGGTTATGCAAATGTGCTACCTTAAGTGGACTTACCGTCTGCCACTAGGCTAGATGCCATTTGCGCATCTTTATCTAGATAAACTTCAAACTATCTAGATATATTATTTATTTAAATAACTTTCTTTAAAACTTATTTTTGTCAACCGCTATAACGGTTATTCTTAAATACTTCTATTTCAAATGCTTAAGTTTTTTGAACGATATCACCAATTAGACCTAAAGATCTCTCATTACAAAATTGATGTGATACCACAGGGAATATATGACATGTAGCAACACTATAACTGTATAATTTTGGTTAATTAGATCTCAGAAATTTGATTCGGGTTTATATTTTAAAAGACTAAACATTATACCAGAAAAGATTGGCTTACTCATGTAATTGAATCAGGGATCAGTTGACTAATAAAACAAAAGTTACATAGGAGTAAATCAACATTAAACCAAAATAAAATCAAGAAAAGGATAAATGATCTAAGGTTTCATTTAGGAGAATCAAATATGATGAGAATCAATCATGACCATGAATTACTATTTGATCAATTTTAAACTTAGATTTCCATCACGATTTGATTCTCCTAAATGAAACCTACAATCATTTATCTTTCTTTCTTTTACTAATTTGTTGTCGTCGTCTTTTTTAGTTTTCTTATAATTACTTTGGGTTTATGAGTAAATCAATCCACAATATAATTGTTTGTGTTGATTACAAATATGACATATGTTTGTTTAAGTATATCACCGAAATAAATTTTATATAGTTAGAATTACATTTTCTAAATTGGCATGTGTGGTTATGTAATGGTTTAAAGTTTGTGTATCATTTTTGTATTTTATTTAGGGGATTATTACAAAAACACACATTTTGGGTTTCATATTTGAAATTCGACATTTCAAAAAAGTGCTTACAAGAACAGAATTTTAAGTTAATCAAAACGACCTAGTTGCCCTTATCTTCTTATCATCGATGTGTTCTTTCCATGGATGCATTCCTTCTAATTCAATTTATTCAACCTTTTGAATAATAATAAATAAATAAACTAACTCTTAGAATGATTCAATAGATGCATAAACCAAATGGACTCTTGAATTAAGAAAAACTAAACCCTAAACTTTTTCATTGCATATATAAATTCAAAATGAATGATTAATTGCACATCAAACTCAATAATAATATACCCTAAACCTCTACATTAGATGCCAAATTCTTTTTTAAAAAATTTGGTAAATCACGATTTTTAAAAATGGATTATCCATTAAACGAATAAGAGGTCGATGGAGGAGAAGAAAAAATGGTGAGGTGCATATTTCTATAAGCAACTCAAAAATGTCTTGATTGAATACTATTAGTGGTTTGTACGTAATTGATTATCTATTTATAGATATAATATTATCCTTGTATTACAAAATGCTTATTCTCATCTCCTACATAATAAAATCATAGTTATTTGAAAGTATAACTTATTTTGATGTATTATACTATAGTTCATGTCATTAGTATTTAGTTATTATTACATTATCTATCTTTTATGTAGACTAAGAGCATTAAGTATATTTGAAGATTTTTTTAAAAAAAAATCTAAAGATCTCTGTTTCATCCTTCATTTTCTAAACAAATGTTTTTGTTTGCAAAATGATCCCCTAATTTCCTTTTTTATCTAACTAAATTTTAGGGTATGATAAAAAAACATTGTCAGAAACAATAACATTTTTGAAATTTATAAATTTCTAACTAATAAATATATAATGAAAATTTATGAAATGCAACAACAACATTTATTGTAATAAAAATACAATAACATATTTTTTTAATGAATAACAAGATATCAATTAAAAATATAATTATCATGAGTATATTATATATTTTCATTTGTTTTATTTATGTGATATGTAATGAAATTTTTGTGGTTTTACTACCCTAATTATTTCTTATTTACAAATTAATATATATGGGTTTAATATATATATTAAAAAATAGAAGTGTATTTTAGAAATTAGTACTAAATAATATATATCAAAAATATTATTAAAATATTAACTAACAAAGCTAATTCCTCCTTCATTTTAGATTATATTATTTTGAAGAAAAAAAATGAAAGCAGCCATTGGAAATGATTGAATTTAATTGTCTTCTTGATATAACTATATACTATTACAAATTCCTAAAATAAGTATTTACCAATATCGAGCATCTAACATATATATGGTATCTATGTATATAACTATTCTAATATTCTCATTACTATAAATCTCTATAGTTAAATCTATATAAACTGAATATAGAAATATGAAATTATTTTATAAATTCCATAAATACATTTAAAATAAATAAAATTTAAATTCATTAAAATTAAAAAATAATCGTGTCATGTACAAAACTTATGTTAACTCATTAACATTCGAAAATAAATTGAAAATAATATCTTGAAAATAATATTTCACAATTGAAAGACATGTCTATAAATTTAAATGGACACAAATAGAAAAACTTCTAATGCATCAAAACCTAAATAACACATGTCAAAAATTATAATTCATACATAACATGAGTCATCATCTATTATATTATATCATAGGTTATAAAATTTATTTCAGTACATTGATATACATAAAATTAATAAAAATTTGTATATACACATCAAATCATATATAACTATTGTAAATTATTATAAATCGTTACAAAATATATTTATTTATTTATTCAAAAGCATTGCATAGGGCATCATCCAGTGAAATAAGAGGATAGAGTGGGATCATTTTTGTTCTATATCAACTCTGGCAAAGTCTAAAACAACCGTTAGTATATAAAAAGTTTTGGGTTTAGATTTTGTAAAAATGCTTAATGAATTTTACGAAATTTCAAAGACAGTTTTTTTTGCAAAACCTTTAAAACATTTTGAAATTTCATAAGTTCTTTTATATTTTGTCAAACAACTTTTACTAATTTACGATTCTAGAAGTACAATAGCATAATTGCCAAAAAAATCAATACATAACATAAACCCACAACACCATAAAATCGAAAACGAAATGCATAAAGACGGTAGACTCAAACACATTAGAGCTATTAGATAGAAAATATGATTGTAGATACTTTTATAGTCTACAGTTTAGATATAATACAAACACTAATATAGCCATTAAGAATATAGTTTGCCCATGAAGATGGTCGGTCCAAATACCAACAAAGGTTTAGTACAACCCCATGTTTCCTCAGCTGGCTCTTGGGACGAGTGACTTTTTCGCATAAATGATAATAATCCTTAAAGGTGAGATGTTAGTTACCAAACGGATTTTTCGTAACATTACT
>JAKUCM010009031.1:0-16374 GCA_023374145.1 Lepidium sativum | reverse complement strand
CAAGAAAAAAAAGGAGAACCCGAAACACTCTTTTGGATCCTATGTTCTACCCGAGAAGATACAAGTCTCACTTCCTCTCAAAACATATCTCACTCACCCACAAGGTATGATCCATTACAACTCTTTCCTTTTAACCTTTAGAAAGTATGACTTAGTCTTCTCTTTTCCATGTTGAGCTTCTCCTCATTGTGTACTACAACTCCTGTCAGCAACATTCTTTTGGCATTGATGTTAACCCCTAAGACCAGTCCAAAAACTTTTGATGACTTCACTATTTCTCATAAAAAAAATACATTTTCTCTTATTAAGCCAAAAAACAGAAAGAAGAGAAGAGAGAAATGATTGATGGGCTGGACCATTATCAGAACCCAAAAAATGGCCCAAGACCCACGTGCGCTTAAGGCCTAAACGACCCAAATGCGAGTAAAATATATGTATGTTTTTATCGTTAGTAAATTGGAGTTGGGTTGCGTGTATTTGAACATTGGCTTCTAAAACTATACAAAAAATTTATGTGTGTTATATATATAAATATCTTTTTAGGAGAATGGGTAGTGTGTAATTGAATTTTAAGAATTATCAAACACAAATAGCCATGTACATATCGGAACTTCCGTCCCCTTCCATCCTATTTTTTCTTGTAATTTTTATACTTTTTGGAAACGTGTAATTCTAATTTTCTGTTTGGGTCTAAAAATAATATTTAAACAGATAGGGAAAAAAGTCAAGAATGAGTATGAAAATTCCTTTTTAATTTTTGTTGGATAGTTATTTACGTTAAAAAACATTAAAATATATTAGATTCAAATATATATGTTCCAAATAATTAAAATGAAATCATAACAATATTTGATTTAAATTTTCACAAATTTACAATAAATACTAACTATTCAATATTAGATATACTAATATTTTGATAAAAAATGATAATGTTGGTCATGTAATTACAAATCATAACAGTATAATTTTGTGTTTTTTTTTTATATATTGAATATTGGTATATTTTCTATACATTGTAATTTTCGTTATATGGATTATATAATTTATAATAATATTTTTTGTTTTTTGATTATTCGTATTTCCAAACTTACATCACAATTTCTATACTATTTCTAATTCTCAAAATTCCCTGTTCTGTTCTGTAACGCTCATGATTTGGAAAATAAATCTAATTTCTCAAATTACTCGTTCCAGTGATTCCGTTTCCATTATGCATATGGCTACATAAATCAATGGCTCAAAGGTAAAGTGACCCTATAATATTGTCGTAAATACGTAGCCATAGAAATAAGCAATTTTAAGAGGCTTTGTTGGGCCACTTAAGGGCCCAATAAAGCGCGATTTACACGATGTCGTTTTGATAGCGTTGTAAAATTTGCCCTTGTTTTTGTCTCGGACCAATTTGCTTGCTTTTCACTTGGGCACAACAAGAGGAAAGCTGTTGCGGAATCTGTGAAATTGAGAGAGAAAGATGTCGACGTTTTTGAAATCATTCATCGATCCGAAGAAGAACTTCCTTGCTCGTATGCATATGAAATCCGTATCGACTCGGCTTCGAAGATACGGTCAGATCTCTCTCGAAATCCCTAATTTTTCAATCTTAATTGATTTTCAATGAGGTAGCTGTACCTTATTCAGGAGTGAATCTCAGTCTGCTTCTTGTTTCTCCTTTTTTTTTGGTTGGAGTGATTAGGTTTGAGGTACGATGATCTGTATGATCAATATTACAGTATGGATATAAAAGAAGCCATGAATAGATTGCCTAGGGAGATCGTTGATGCTCGTAACCAGCGTCTTAAGCGTGCTATGGACCTATCCATGAAGCATGAGTACCTGCCCAAGGATCTTCAGGTATTGGTCATTATCTATTTGTTTCGTTCCAGATGGAACAGATCTTGTTAGAAGCGATCTAAGATATGAGGATTGAATGTTAGGTAACCCAAAAAATTGAGCTCAAAAATTGGTTGAAGGTTAGATTTTGTTTTTGGGCATTGAATATTGGATTCAGTTTTGTCTTCTTATAGAAAAGAATATGCAGAAAAGTGGAGTTTTTGGTGATTTCAAATTTATGCTGAGACAAAATTCTAATCTTTTTGAAACTTGTTCATCTGAAGAAGCTACCTTACATTGGTATTTTTGCGATGGTGGAGCTTAGATGTATATAAACTAGTTTGTGCGTATTTTAGGCTCGTCTCTTGCGGTACTCTGTACTAAGCTCTGTTTTATTTTGGATTGATAAAAAAGTTCTTTTTTATTTTACATAAAGTAAAATGATGATTGCATGTGCACTATTATACAACAATATTGATATATAATATACCCAATACCTTTAGTTCACAATGTTAAGCTATTATGAATTGTAACGTTTAGGTAGTCTTTTGGGTATTGTAACTTTCTTATATGATGATGTTTTTTCATATACAGGCGATGCAGACTCCATTCCGTAGCTATCTACAAGAGATGCTGGCTCTTGTAAGTCTCTTTTGATTAAATTATCTATATAATCAGTGTCTGCCTCAAGGGTAGGGACTAGGAAGAATCAAACTGCAATTTAGTTTCACAAAAGCATTCTATTTCTCCGTGCTCGTTTACATCAGTTTGTTGCATACTGCATGAAACAATGATCAAAACTTCTGAGATGCACATCTATTCCTTCATTGTTTGAAGCAAGATATATTTTCAGAGCTTCTATTGCCTTGTGTTATGAAGTGTTGAATCATCAAGAAACAGTGTGCAATTACCACTGTCTTCATCATCTTCATGAATGTCTTAATGTTGTGCTTCCGCAGGTTGAGAGAGAAAGACTGGAAAGAGAGGCCTTGGGAGCTCTACCACTGTACGAGCGCACGTTCCCATAAGCATTCTTTTTCCTCCTTTTCTTGTGGTCAACTCAACGCTGCTTCTCTGCATAAATTACCAGATGAATTACATTAATATTTTGGTACTCATTTTCTGGACAGAGCTGTTTTACTACTTGGAAAATCATAAATCTGTGTAAGGTTTTCCAAATGGATATGTTGCTAGTTACAATTTTCGAATTTGCTGGCTTGAATAAATTGACAATGCAACTCATGTCTGTCTCAATGATTTCATCTTCTCGCTGTGCTTGGATGTCTTAATGTTATGATTATTGGCTTTTCAATGTCGGTTACAATTTTATGTACTGAACTAAATGAACTCGGAGAAATTTATGTTTTTTTCTATAACTTTATATACATATATTAGAAAATCGAATGTTTTGTTTTATTGACATTATAAATTATATAACTTTTTTGACTCGTGTTATTAGGAACCATGTATGTTACATTAAAATTCCAGTTTAGACAATTTTACAAGCTTTTAATAATTATAAGATTTCCACAGTCGACTTTAAAACAATTAATTGGAAAAAAAATTTTGTTACATACTTTACCGTTTAAGTAGCACTATTTATAGTCAACATCAATAAAATGAATTTTGATTATTGTAACATAAGAACAAATCTAAAGGAAATAAAGAAACTTAATTTAAGACTGACGAATATGTCTAGAAAAAAAAAACATAAATATTTGCCTTTTCTGTGTCAAGAAATTTTATAATTATTTCTTTTTGAATATTTTTAAAGAAATATTCATTAACTGATAGACTCATTGTTTTAGATATGATCTTTCAGTTCAATTTTCAAATCATTATGAGGAAGTTTACAATATAGATTGGTATTTATGAGTTATATTCTTTTATTTCAAATATTAAAATTAATGCTAGAAAAAACAAAATTATAAAAACACAAGTACATGTACTTAAAGTCTAAAACCTCTGAATTTTTTTCATTATCAATCTAAATTTAAGTACACTCATAAAAACGTTTCCGGTATTCAGTTTAGACTTATTCATTCATCTAAAAACGCAATTTACTATACATACTTTTTTTTTGTCAACTAATGTATTGGCTTTTAAATCCCCTCCTACTACTGCAGATAGGGGGTTCGATCTCTGGTGCCTTGAAAATTTGTAAAGTGACTACACCACTGGGCCACCTGTCCTCGACATTTACTATACATACTTAGAATCATAAATCTTTACATAATACGTAAATATAATTATCATATACATTACAACTTTGGTCTAAATATTTCTATAATTTAAGTAAATATTAGAAAAAATATATGAATAAATTATATATTAATTAATTATAATTATAAAATATTAAAAACGTACATATATATATATATGACTCTTTATACTTTTATCTTATAAAACTACAAAATAATTATTGTTTGGGGGTAAATCCATTCTTGATTTTCTTTCAAAAAATTTAGTATATTTTCCTTGCAACAAACAAATTATCCTAAAATCTCTGTACAAAATAAAAAATTTTATTAATACCATTAAATGTTTTATATATAATAATACGTTTTTTTTATCAACAACATATTATATTGGGCCACAACTGGCCAGCCCTATAGCCAAATTCCTACATAATGTAGACATGGAGACTCGATCCCAGATTATGCAAATGTGCTGCCTTAAGTGGACTTACCGCCTGCCACTAGGCTAAATGCCATTTGCACAATACGTTTAAGAAAAACACAATACAACAATAACTTACTCAGCAATCTGAAGTGTAATAGTAATTCGTTTAGTTTGATTTCCATTCACTTCATAAACTTTTCATAAACTTTACTATTGCTAACTTGAACCAACTATTCGATAATAATTATAAAAAAAAATAAAAAATCATGAAAAAATTGACACTTATAATCGAAATATATATAAACTGTTTTATAAAAGCTGTTTATATAGATATAATTAAGAAGTTCATAAAATAATTCACAGTATTCAACCAATTTTAATCCCAAAACAGAATTTAGTAGGGCATGAGCTGATTTAATCAAGATTTTATGAGTAGACGTACAGTAAGTTCCGACTGCTGAAGAAATTTGTAAGTTTATAATGATTTTAATACTTTCTTGTTTAAGAAGATTTTACGAATTTGGATACCAATTATTTTCACATTACAATGAATTTTATCATCAGAAAAATATCAATTAATTAGAAAATATTCCAATCATTACAAAAATATGTAAAGAAATAAATTATTAGTAACATATCTTAGAATTACAAAAACCGTATCAATGGTTTGACCAAGTTTTTTAGTATACATCTTCCAAAAATTTAAAAATCTTAACTTTAATTCTCTAGTTTTCTTTGCAGAGTTTCAACCAAATTTGTTTTTGAGAAATACATGATCAAGGGAATACAAAATTGATAATAAATGACGTAAAATCGTTGACTGAAAAAAAGAGTTAGAATAATTGGTATTGTGATAACAGTTATGTGATGCGTATTAAATAGATCTCGTTTGTTATTTTTTATTTTAGGATTAGAAGAAAATTTTTAATAGTAGAAATTGATAAGAAATATCTATTGTATGATATACCTAAATATAAGGTATTAATTAACATAAATTGTTATCTATTATATTTTAAGATAATTACAAATGAATAAGACTATAAATAAAATGACTGTCGCATTATAAAATTGATAAATGATACAAACAAATAAGATTAATAGTTCATTTAATATTGATAAAATATGAATAATTACAAACAAAAATAATACAAACGGTCCAATAATTTTATTATTTAGTTTTTGTCTTTTCTTATATAGTATAATTTTATTATATTTAATGTTATATCTATACGTAAGTTAAAACAAATATATATATATATATATATATATATATAAACTAAAACAAACTAATAGTATTATGTAGAAAAAATAAAAATTATTATATGTTAAAGAATTTTATTAAAAGATAATTTATTTTTATTGTTATAAGAGATATAAATATTTTAACAATATGATTTTATTATATATAGATATATCAATGTGTATAAATATTTTATCACCCTACAAAAATATGAATGAATTAGAAAGAATTCTTAATCATTATAAAAATATGGAAATAAATAAATTTTTAGTTACATCATTTATAATCACAAAAAACATATTAAACTTTAACTAAATTTTTTAGTGTATATTTTCTTTGGTTAATATTCTTTACTCTTTTTATAATGAAATTTTGATGAAATACCGATATCTCAAACAGTATATATATTATCAACAGAATATAAATCATTTTGATATGATAGAGACCCATGTTACACTATTTGGGAGGAATTATTACTATTAAATTATCTTATGATAATCTTGAATATCGGACAAGAGTCCTAATCTCAGACTATAATTTTGGAAGTGACTTTTCATTAAAAAAGATTCGAATAAGGACTTTATTAGTAATGTATTTGTTATTTTTCGAAGATCCGTCGGGAAGACCAAAAGCCACTTAGCGAGAAAAGAAGAGTTGCATGTGATGTGAGTCTCAGATTGGAACACAAAGTCATTTAAGTACAATTAAATGTCGGATCTTTTCTTTAGTTTCCCATCTCTCTCCTCCTTTTATTTTCTTTCACTTTAGCTTAGCCACAATGTTAGATCTATTAGGTTTTAACATATACTACTACTATTTACATAAGCCTACTTTTTCTTATGTCAAATGAAACATTAGAAACATTTTGTTTTTAAAAGGTGATCTGCCTACAAAAAAAATTCATAATTAATATATTTAGATATTAAAATGCTGTTTAATAGCACAAAAATGTAAATTTTAGCTTTATACGAGTTATCACATAATACTAAAAACATATAAATTTTATCTTTAACTTAATTACATACAAAATTAAAATTAAAAATCTAATTTCACATGAACTAACATATATATCACTAAAACAATCCAAATGATCAAAATATTTTTTCATCAACATAACTATTTTTGGGTTGAGTTTTTCATGGTCGTTTATATTAATTTAAGACTTATTTAAATATTTTAAATTTTTAGATCGGTTCAGTTTGAATATAGATCAAATTTAAATTCGATATTTTCATAAAATTTCAAAATTTAAAATTGGATAGAATTAGATTTTTACTTTTAGTTTTGTATGTAACTAATAAGACAAAAAAATTAGGATGGTCTTGATACTATATATAATAATATGCATAGAATTAAAGTTATAATTTTAATTTTATGTGTAATTAATAAATATTTTAATATTTAAATATAGCTAAAATTATATGAAAATTTTGTAGTAAAATTTGACCGATCACTTTAAAAAAATTAGAATACAAATTTTTCAATTAAAAGACAGGAACATGAAGTGTCTTTCACGTGTCCCATTTCAAAAATATTCGAGCCAAATATGAGTATGGAAATTTCAGGACAAGATCAATCGTATTGACGGCTGTCTTGTCCTTTTCTTCTACCGTCTACTTCCTTATTTTACTCCATTCCACCAATTTTCTAAGACCATCTTCTACACAAGTTTTTAAAAAAGATTTTTCAAAAATAAGTAATGAAAAATAAATTGAATGAAAGAAATAAGTATTTTAGATAAAAGATTTAAGATATTATAAGATAAAAAGTAAGAAACTCTCAGTCCATTTATTTTTATTATTGGTCCATTTCCTTTTTAGAATCAAAATTTAACTAAAAATATATTATATTTTATTATTAAAAATTTTAGATAATAGACTATGTTTTTGACCATTCTAATTTTATATTTGCAATAGGCGACCATTCTATACTTTTTCTGTAAATAGAAAGGGTATGGCATTATGGATTTAGGTTTTTTGGATTTAAAGAGGCATTATGAATCTTTTATATTAGTATTGCTACAAAGGAGAGTTCTGGTCCGATTTGGCTTAAGGATAGTCTCCAAAAAACTTTGGGAGCATGGATCAGTTGTGTTGGGTTAGTAAGGAGGTCTAGCATGATTTGCTCCTATATCTTTCATTCAATAATGTGCTAGGATATAATGATGCTTGTCTTATGAGAGTTTATTCTAGCTGTCACTGTATAGGTGTTTCAGAGCTTAGTAGCAGCACAGATAGTGATAATAGTCTTAAATTGGCATTCTAGTGGTTAAGTATTTCGATACTAAACAGAATTTATGGTTCTGAATCTCTTTGTAGAAGGACATGTAAAACAATGAATCCATCAATGAAGGATTGTGACTGTCCAAAGATTGCAATTGGAATACGATGCATGAGAGGCAATTCCACGGACCTCAGTATTAGAAAGTTAGTATTGGCAAGCGTTCTATTTACGATGATGTTATCTATGGATTCTGGACTGTTGTTAAATTTGAATAGTAAGAATTTGAATTTAATGACATATTTGAATTGTTTGGTAATTATTAAACAAAAAAATCAAATACTCATTAGAATAGGGATGCCTGTTAACGATCACCTTTTCATTGTAAATTGGGGGCTATTAAAGTCCATAATGCAATTAAATACGGATAAGTCCAAACAGTTGTTATCCCTAGAAAATATGATCATTTGGTTCTGAGAATCTAGGCTAAGAGTATGCTTGATAGTCGGTTCTGTCATCTATTTTAGAAGAAGGTATCAAGCTTTGTTTAAAACGTTTTCTCTTTTGACTAGTGCTAGTTTAAAAGTAGAATCGAGTTGCAGAAAGTTAGAGCCTATAATGTCACAATCGAGTCAACTAAAGAAGGGTGTCATGGCAAAGTCACCGCCAAGGGTTCTAAAAATAAGGATTCCTAAACGTGATAACTCTGAGTTGTTAGCTAGGAGTTCGAAAGTTATGATGGGTAGGGGTCTTAACCCTATGATGCAAAATGTCGATACTTTCCTTTTCAGAATGCCACAGTTCTGAGGCTTAGTGGGAAAGGTATGTGGCCTTAAGTTAAGAAACGAACGTTTCCAATTTGAGTTTCAAAAGGAAGAGGATATGGTTAGGGTTTTAGATAATGGGTCTATAAATTTCGATGGTTGGATGGTTTCCTATGCCCCATGGAAACCTCTGGCTGATGCACACCATCCTAATTTTATTTGGTCATGGATTCAAATAACAGGAATCCCTTTTGAATATAGAGTCGAGGAGGTTTATTGATTGGTAGCTAGCTCTTTGGGTTTGGTAATAGATATTGATGTCATTAAAGGTCAGGTTCTCATAGAGATTTCCTGTTCTAAGCCTTTGATTTTTTCATCAATTTTGGAATTTGAAGAGGGTCGTGAGTCGAAGGTGATGTTTGAGTATCGACGTTTAGAAGGGTTTTGTAGTGTCTGTTTTATAATGACTCATGAAGTCTCTGTATGCTATAAAAATAAATCAGAGAATCGGGTTTCAAGTGTTAACAATTCTAGGAAACTCGGTCACACTGAGAGGAATATCACATACAAAGGGGCAGTTTTGGGTGGTCATAAAGGGCCAGTGTTCCCGGCTGAGCCTAAACTTGGCAGAGATAGGGCAAAGCAGAATAAGAGAGGAAGGGGACCTTCTGTTTTGTAGCCACAATGAGAAAATTCTGAGAAAGTGATGTTCTTTATCTCACAGAATTTTGAGTTGGATGATATTTGTTTTATAATTTTGTCTTTAAATCACTTTCAGGGAAATGAGACAGAACCAGGTCTGGCATCAAATATGGCGAAGAAAGTCCAAAGACCTCCATTTCAAGAGGAAATAGGTCAGATGCTACTTGAATCAGGTGTGGACGTGGCTGACACAGGTTCTCTTGCTGTAGATGTACAGCAGCGAGTTTCAGATAAAGTGGAGACTGGAGAGTTTGTGGATGATGATTTGGTGATGCAGTCTTCTTATGACAAAGAGGACTTGGCCGATGACATAGAGGATATCGTGACAGAGGCAGTTCTCAATGAATTGGCTTTGGAGGCAGACTTGCATAATCATGGAGAGTTGACTGATGTAGAACAAGTTAACCTACATGAGGAGATGATGGAAAAGTTGCAGATGGGTAACTTGGCAAAGAACTGAAAACCAAAAGCTGCAACAAGCAAGGTGGGGTCTCGGAACTCAACTCCTCTACGGGGTATATGCACGAGGAAACTGGCGTTAGTGGCAACAATGTCGCCTAGGAAGACTCCTAAGACATTCAAACCCAAAGAGGGGAAAGCTAAGGAGCAAGATAAAGGCTCCATGAAGTTTAATTTATGATTTTAAAATTGTTATGTTGGAATTGTCAGAGATTAGGAAATAAAATCACAATAAGTTATCTTAGAGATATTTGGCGGTTATGTAAACCAGATTTTTTTATTTTTATCAGAAACTAAAAATAATATTTGTTTTTAGAAAAATTTCAAACACTTTTAGGTTTGAGTCATTTGATTACTGTTGAACCAATGGGCTCTAGCGGGAGCCTGACCCTATTTTATCATGATAATTACAATGTAACAATTAATTACCAGGACCAAAATGTAATTGATATTTCATTGGATCTTCTAGGTCAAAGATCATATATCACTTTTGTTTATGGCGAACCAGTCAAGACAAGAAGATCGTATGTCTGGGAATGAATTACTAGGGTGGGTATTACCAGATCAGGCCCATGGATAATTAGTGGGGATTTTAATGAGATATCTGGAAATCATGAAAACAGGGAGGTATTACTAGAAATATATCGTCATTTATGGGCTTTAACCAAATGTTAAAAGATTGTAATTTTTTAGATTTCCCTAAAAAAATGAAATATTTGGTCATGGTGAGGAGTTCGCAATACAGGAATAGTGCGCTGTGTTTTGGATAAAGCATATGGTAATGGGGACTGGCATGATTTATTCCCCAAATCAGAGATACATTATATGGATATGATTGGATCGGACCATCGACCAATATTAGTTAGCTCCGAAGATCAATCATTGACGGGGCCGAAAAAGAACTTTCATTTTGATAAGCGTTGGTTGGGAAAACCGAGGTTTAAGGATATAGTAGAACGGAGTTGGATCAGGGTTGGAGATGGCAGACCTAGAGTACCATCATTGGCTGAAAAAATCAGGTTTTGTCGGAAAGAGATACCACATTATCACATTGGCGTTGCGAGAATTTCCAGTCAGGGAGACAAGAAAATGTACAATGGAAGAGGACCGTTGAGGAACTTAATAGTAGGGACGATGCAGATACCAATGCATTACATCAATGGAAAATTGAAGGCTGCGTATGCAGAAGAAGAAGTCTATTGGAAACAAAAAAGTAGGAACAAATGACTGAAAGAGGGTGATAATAATACAAAATACTTTCATGCGGTGGTGAGACAGCGAAGAGCACGCAACTGTATAACTGGATTGGTGAACATATGGGGTCACTGGGTTGAAAAAGACTTAGAGGTGTTACATAAGGCTACCACCTATTTTTCATACCTTTTCTCAAGTACTGATCAGGGAGGTAAACATGGATGATATACATGGGAGGGTATCAGATTTGGATAATCAATTATTGATTAGACCAACTACTGAGGGAGACGTTAAAACAGCCCTTTTTTTAATGGATCAAGACAAGGCTCCAGGACCGGATGGTATGGCGGCTTTGTTTTTTCAGTATTCATAGGAGATAATTAAGCAAGACTTGGTGGACTTAGTAAATAATTTTCTAAGAACGGGGGTATTTGATAAAATTTTAAATAAAACAAACTTATGTCTAATCCCAAATGTTTCACGACCAACTAGAATGGCACATTTTCGGCGCATTAGTTTATGTAATATAGGGTATAAAATAATAGCGAAGGTTTTGTGTTTAAGGATCAAACGACTATTACCTAAAATTGTGTCAGAAACACAGTCAGATTTTGTTGCTGGCCGACTGATTTCGGACAATATTTTGATTGTCCAGGATATGGTACATGCCCTCCGAGCAAATAGTTCAGCCAGAGACAAATTCATGGCCATCAAAACAGACATGAGCAAAGCATATGATAGGGTGCAGTGGGATTTCCTATCGGTGCTAATGGTAAAATTGGGTTTCTGCGACCAGTGGATAAAATGTATTATGTGGTGCATTTCCAGTGTCGAATTTTTGGTATTGATTAATGGAATTCCAGGAGGACGTATCATTCCTCAAAGAGTTTTACGACAAGGACATCCATTATCACCATATTTATTTATATTGTGTACTAAGGTTCTTATAGCCAAAATGCAAAAGGCAGAACATAACCGATGCATAACAGGTATAAAGATAAGTCGTGACTCTCCGATAATTTCTCATCTCCTATTCGCAGATGATTCCCTGTTTTTTTGTCATGCTAATGAAGCGGAAGCATCGCATATTAGAATGATTCTTGCAAAGTATGAAGGTCTCTAAGGTCAGAAAATTAATTTTGACAAATCTGCTATACAATTTGGTAAGAAGATTGAGGTGGAAATCAAAGTTCAGATTCAACAAATTTTTAACATCCAAAATGTAGGAGGTATATGATGTATTTGGGTATACCAGAAGATATTGGTGGATCTAAAGTAAGAGTTTTTGCTTTTGTTATTGAAAAGTTGAAGGTTAGGGTTGCTACCTGGTCAACTAGATACTTATCTAAGGCTGTGAAGGAAATTTTGATTAAATAGATCCTTATAGCTATACCAACGTATATTATGAGTTGTTATAGGCTCCCACGGTCTGTGATTCAGAAGGTCCAGTCAGCCATATCTCATTTTTGGTTGACAAATTCTGAGTCAAATGGAGGGATCCACTGGAAGACGTGTGAAGAGTTATGTAAGCCCAATGCAGAATGGGTTTGGGTTTTCATATATTAAAGGATTTCAATACGGCTCTTCTGGCAAAACACATTTGGCGTCTTCTTGAATGCCCAAATTCGCTTCTAGCGAGGGTATTTAAGGGGAAATACTATAATGATAGGTGTATTCTGGAATCACCATTAAGACCATTGGCGTCATATGGCTGGCGTAGTATTATCTCTGCTCGTCCTTTGATCATCAAAGGCTTAATTAGGAAAATTGGGGATGGTCGACATATTAAGGTCTGGCAGGATTCTTGGATTCCGGACATAGTGCCATTGCCTGCACTTTGGTCGGATTTGTATTTATTCTCGGATTTGACGGTTAATCAATTTTTGGATAGGAAAAATAGGACAATGGAATGAAATTTTAGTCCGCCAATATTTTGACCCATAAGATATTAGGATAATATTGGCAATCCCGGTCCCAAGATGGCGAAGGAAGGACTATTGGGAATGACATTATACAAAGACAGGGCGTTATACTGTCAAATCAAGATATCAGTTGGCCAAAGCTGGACGAGAGGGTGATTGGCAAATCGTTGGTCCCTCTTTTGATAGGTTATATAAGAGGTGTTGGCAATTAGAATGTCCACCAAAGATAAAACACTTTATTTGGCAGGCTTTTGACAGGGTGTACGACAGTCTATCAGAAGTTGGTTAAACGTGGGCTCGGCGGGGATGCCAGATGTTAACGTTGTGGGGTGGAGACGGTAATAATCAATCATGTTCTATTTGATTTTCCACTGACGGTTTAAGTATGGGCATTATCAGTGATTCCATCTAGGCCGAGGGTGTTTCCGGGACGGTCAGTTTGGTATAATTTCAATTTTTTGAGTTCGGGTATTCCGGTTCAGATAGATTATGGGGTATTTCCTTGGATTATATGACACATTTCGAAAACTATAAATGGGTTATGTTTTGCACAAACAGATTTGGACCCTAGAGTTGTTTTGGACCGGGCTCAGACCGACTATATAGAATGGACTGGGGCATGTCGGGATAATATGGATAAGAGTGGTTGAACCTTATCCAAGATGGATTCGTACAAGTCAGCGATGATATTTCCAACCACAGTTAATTTCAGTTTCACTGGCTATAAATGATATGTGGATGCGTCCTGGAAAGACACTGGCCTCTATACGGAGTTCGGGTGGGTTTGCTTTCCAGATTCAGTGGCGGGGACTTTCGGGATCAAGACGAAGTCATTAGTGTTTATCAGCTCTGCATGCTGATAACAGAATTTTACTCTATTGTCAAATCCTATTATACTTGTATGTCGGTTGTAGTATAATAGGTGTCAATCCAACTGGGAATGTAATTATCAATCAAGATGCAGTTAACTACCCTAATTCAAGCCAATCAAAGTGTGGTTTCTCTAACAACCTAATTCGAACCTTTAAAACGAAAATAGACAAAACAATGCAATTGTAAATAATTCGAACAGAGCAATAAACAGTAGAATATCAAATAGAATTAACACAGGGTGAGAAAGCAGGATCCTGAGGAGTGAGTTTCATGGGTCAACATGACTCTTAAGTTAACTAGACGCTTGATATCACTCAATAGAGCTAGTCTCTAGGCAACAAGAACACAAATAATGAGTCCACTCTCGTGGTAAACAAACTCGAGTAGACTACTAACAGACCCTATCGCCATAGGCGTTTGATAATCTAGTCGGAATGAACGATCAACTCGCCTAACGCTGATTCACACCTCAGACATTCGATCCCTCGAGCTGAGCATGTGAATCTCTGAAGTGGTTCAGTCAGACGCTCTACCAAACACCCATCGATGCTAGAGCGTCTCAGAACAAGCCTCAGTTGATCAGAATGAAACTAGTGATGATAACACCAACTCAGAAAGACTTACATAAAGCTAACCCTAAGCGCCTTAGAAAACCTAAGCATCACGCAGACCTAACTCATCCTCAGAAATCCTAGGTGACTACTCAGAACGCATGAGTTTAACACCAAACATGAATTCAAGGTTTGAATGCATCAATAAAGGACTCGAACAAGGTATGAAATCAACGCTTAATGTAAAACTGAATTGCATAAAATAAACTCGAAAATCAGAAAGTTGAGTTCGATTACAAAGCTCTAAGTTCGCAAGAAAAATCAATTGTAAAAACTAGGGTTTATTTTTGCAACTGCTAAAACTATTTATACTTAATCCTTAGAAAAGTCATGGATCAGCTCGGCCCAAGATGAGAATCAGCGTGTCGTGGATACGGCCCAAAGGCTGAAAAACACCATGAGTGGGCTGGGTGCGGTCCATCTACTGAAATACTGTAAATTGGACTCGAGTTGGACCGCCGGGAGGACACTCGAACTTGGGCTCGAGTGCGAGCGAGTTGGGCCGCCGAGTGAGCACTCAAGCTTGGGCTCGAGTGTGTTCGAGTTGGGCCGCCGAGTGAGCACTCGAGCTTGGGCTCGAGTGTATTCGAGTTGAGCGGCATGCTGAGCGTGGACTTGAGCGACACGCTGAGTATGGACTTGAGCGACATGCTGAGTATGGACTTGAACGACACGCTGAGTGTGGACTCAAGTTGAAAGCTCGAGTGGGCTGTTGAGCGGCACGCTGAGTGTGGACTTGAGTAACACGTTGAGTATGGACTTGAGCAGCACGCTGAGCGTGGACTTGAGCGACACGCTGATTATGGACTTGAGCGACACGCTGAGTATGGACTTGAGTGGCACGCTGAGTATGGACTCGACCTAGAGTGATGCTCTTTTTGCAAAATAGACTCGACCCAGAGTGCTGCTCTTTCTCCAAAATAGACCCGACCTCGGCTCAAGTTCTCCGAGAGCCTTACGTGATTCTTCAGCTTCTGTGACTCTTCAACTTCTGTGACTCTTCAGCTTTTGTTTGTCCTGAATGCTCTGTTTATGTGCTCTACTACCTGAAATCTCCTTGAATGCAATGTATATGCTAGTGTGTATAAATTTGGCTATTTGGACTCTAAAAGTGATGAGAATGCAGTAGAAATATATGCTTAAACTAACTAAATGAGGCTCCTAACGAGTGTTAAAAACGTGTATATCACATGCGGAGACAAAGGCAGTGCTCTGGGCGATGGAGGCGTTATTAGGATTTCAAATCCAGGAAGTGGAGATATAGACGGACTGTGAGACGGTCTACTATATCTTTATGCATCAAGAGGAGTGGCCGGCGTTCTTGCCATATCAGGAGGAGTTTCGGCGACTTATGTCTACGTTTACTTCTTGTTCGCTATCTGTTATTCCCAGAGTCTTAAATTACAGAGCGGACGCCCTGACTAAGTCAGGTAGAATGTCTGCAATGTAATTTTTGACGGGTTTTTCGTTTATTTTTGATGTTATTTGTCGTTGATAAAAAATATATATATATAGTAGACTCGAAATTTTCTAACACTCTGGTCTTTGTTCTTCTTTTCAAAGATGCCACATTGACATTATAACTATATATTGGCTCTATAGGTTTTGACAATTCATAGGCCTTGATATCACCACAAAATTATAGATAATTTTTATTGGATTTGTTCTGTCACACTAAATAGTGTGGTTAAAGGCTTTGAAGTCTAGTAAGCTAAATCAAGAACGACAATAGTCAAAATGTCGTTTTGTAAAAGTTGGTCCACTTTCCATGCATGCATGTCTATTTCGTTTTTATAGTAATATTTCTTTTGATTAATTTGTATCTCCAAGAGAGTAACATCAATCCAAAATTAAATGACCATGTGACACCGATTTTTAAGCTCCAATATCATATGTTTAGGTTTAACCACCTACTCATAAGAAGTAAAGATGTCGAT
>JAKUCM010009030.1:0-25760 GCA_023374145.1 Lepidium sativum | reverse complement strand
CAATGTCTACTACACCTTCAAACATAAAATGAGAGAGAAGCAAATAAAATTTAGTCTATCAATCATAAGGTTAAAACCTTTGCTAAGTCCACCACATATTCTACCAATAAAATAGACAAGTCTATCAATCAAGTATAAGGTTAACCACACCTCACATAAAGTCTACTAAATTCTACAAATTGCTAAGACAATGTTGACTACTTTGTCATTGATTTATAGTAGAGCCTACCACACAGAAAGTCAAGCCTACCAACATACTCTACCACACTTTTTGCGATCTTTACTAATCCTTATGTAACAAAGTCGAAACCATTAACAAGTATAAGCGTCTACCCCAAAACTTGCAAAGTCTACTACACCTTCAAACAGAAAATGAGAGACAAGGAAATCAAATTTTGTCTATCAATCATAAGGTGAAAACCTTTGCTAAGTCCACCACACATTCTACCAATAAAATAGACAAGTTTATCAATCAAGTACAAGGTTAACCACACCTCACATAAAGTCTACTAAACTCTACAAACGGCAAAGACAATGTTTACTACTTTGTCATTCCTTTATAGTAGAGCCTACCACACAGAAAATCAAGCCTACCAACATACTCTACCACACTTTTGCGATCTCTACTAATCCTTATGTAACAAATTCGAAACCATTAACAAGTATAAGCGTCTACCACAAAACTTGCAATGTCTTCTACACCTTCAAACATAAAATGAGAGAGAAGCAAATAAAATTTAGTCTATGTATCATAAGGTTAAAACCCTTGCTAAGTCCACCATATATTCTACAATTAAAATAGACAAGTCTATCAATCAAGTATAAGGTTTACCACACATCACATAAAGTCTACAAGACTCTACAAACGGCTAAGAAGAAGTTTACTACTTTTTCATTGATTTATAGTAGAGCCTACCACACAGAAAATCAAGCCTACCAACATACTCTACCACACTTTTTGCGTTCTTTACTAATCCTTATGTAACAAAGTCGAAACCATTAACAAGTATAAGCGTCTACCACAAAACTTGCAAAGTCTACTACACCTTCAAACAGAAAATGAGAAACAAGCAAATCAAATTTTGTATATCAATCATAAGGTTAAAACCTTTGCTAAGTCCACCACATATTCTACCAATAAAATAGACAAGTCTATCAATCAAGTATAAGGTTAACCACACCTCACATAAAGTCTACTAAATTCTAAAAATTGCTAAGACAATGTTTACTACTTTGTCATTCCTTTATAGTAGAGCCTACCACACAGAACATCAAGCCTACCAACATACTCTACCACACTTTAGCGATCTCTACTAATCCCTATGTAACAGAGTTGAAACAATTAACAAGTACAAGCGTCTACCACAAAACTTGCAATGTCTACTACACCTTCAAACAAAAAATGAGAGAGAAGCAAATAAAATTTAGTCTATCAATCATAAGGTTAAAACCTTTGCTAAGTCCACCACATATTCTACCAATAAAATAGACAAGTCTATCAATCAAGTATAAGGTTTACCACACATCACATAAAGTCTACAAAACTCTACAAACGGCTAAGACGAAGTTTACTACTTTGTCATTGATTTATAGTAGAGCCTACCACACAGAAAGTCAAGCCTACCAACATACTCTACCACACTTTTTGCGATCTTTACTAATCCTTATGTAACAAAGTCGAAACCATTAACAAGTATAAGCGTCTACCACAAAACTTGCAAAGTCTACTACACCTTCAAACAGAAAATGAGAGACAAGCAAATCAAATTTTGTATATCAATCATAAGGTCAAAACCTTTGCTAAGTCCACCATATATAATACCAATAAAATAGACAAGTCTATTAATCAAGTATAAGGTTAACCACACCTCACATAAAGTCTACTAAACTCTACAAACGGCTAAGACAATGTTTACTACTTTGTCATTCCTTTATAGTAGAGCCTACCACACAGAAAATCAAGCCTACCAACATACTCTACCACACTTTTGCGATCTCTACTAATCCTTATGTAACAAATTCGAAACCATTAACAAGTATAAGCGTCTACCACAAAACTTGCAATGTCTACTACACCTTCAAACAGAAAATGAGAGACAAGCAAATAAAATTTAGTCTATGAATCATAAGGTTAAAACCTTTGCTAAGTCCACCACATATTCTACCAATAAAATAGACAAGTCTATCAATCAAGTATAAGGTCAACCACACCTCACATAAAGTCTACTAAATTCTACAAATTGCTAAGACAATGTTTACTACTTTGTCATTCCTTTATAGTAGAGCCTACCACACAGAACATCAAGCCTACCAACATACTCTACCACACTTTTGCGATCTCTACTAATCCTTATGTAACAGAGTTGAAACAATTAACAAGTACAAGCGTCTACCACAAAACTTGCAATGTCTACTACACCTTCAAACATAAAATGAGAGACAAGCAAATCAAATTTAGTCTATCAATCATAAGGTTAAAACCTTTGCTAAGTCCACCACATATTCTACCAATAAAATAGACAAGTCTATCAATCAAGTATAAGGTTAACCACACCTCACATAAAGTCTAGTAAATTCTACAAATTGCTAAGACAATGTTTACTACTTTGTCATTCCTTTATAGTAGAGCCTACCGCACAGAAAATCAAGCCTACCAACATACTCTACCACACTTTTGTGATCTCTACCAATCCTTATGTAACAAAGTCGAAACCATTAACAGTATAATCGTCTACCACAAAACTTGCAATGTCTACTACACCTTCAAACAGAAAATGAGAGACAAGCAAATCAAATTTAGTCTATCAATCATAAGGTCAAAACCTTTGCTAAGTCCACCACATATTCTACCAATAAAATAGACAAGTCTATCCATCAAGTATAAGGTTAACCACACCTCACATAAAGTCTACTAAACTCTACAAACGGCTAAGACAATGTTTCCTACTTTGTCATTCCTTTATAGTAGAGCCTACCACACAGAACATCAAGCCTACCAACATACTCTACCACACTTTTGCGATCTCTACTAATCCTTATGTAACAGAGTTGAAACAATTAACAAAAACAAGCGTCTACCACAAAACTTGCAATGTCTACTACACCTTCAAACAGAAAATGAGAGATAAGCAAATCAAATTTAGTCTATCAATCATAAGGTCAAAACCTTTGCTAAGTCCACCACATATTCTACCAATAAAATAGACAAGTCTATCCATCAAGTATAAGGTTAACCACACCTCACATAAAGTCTACTAAACTCTACAAACGGCTAAGACAATGTTTCCTACTTTGTCATTCCTTTATAGTAGAGCCTACCACACAGAACATCAAGCCTACCAACATACTCTACCACACTTTTGCGATCTCTACTAATCCTTATGTAACAAAGTTGAAACAATTAACAAGTACAAGCGTCTACCACAAAACTTGCAATGTCTACTACACCTTCAAACATAAAATGAGAGAGAAGCAAATAAAATTTAGTCTATCAATCATAAGGTTAAAACCTTTGCTAAGTCCACCACATATTCTACCAATAAAATAGACAAGGCTATCAATCAAGTATAAGGTTTACCACACATCACATAAAGTCTACAAAACTCTACAAACGGCTAAGACGAAGTTTACTACTTAGTCATTGATTTATAGTAGAGCCTACCACACAGAAAGCCAAGCCTACCAACATACTCTACCACACTTTTTGCGATCTTTACTAATCCTTATGTAACAAAGTCGAAACATTTAACAAGTATAAGCGTCTACCCCAAAACTTGCAAAGTCTACTACACCTTCAAACAGAAAATGAGAGACAAGCAAATCAAATTTTGTCTATCAATCATAAGGTCAAAACCTTTGCTAAGTCCACCACACATTCTACCAATAAAATAGACAAGTCTATCAATCAAGTATAAGGTTAACCACACCTCACATAAAGTCTAATAAACTCTACAAACGGCTAAGACAATGTTTACTACTTTGTCATTCCTTTATAGTAGAGCCTACCACACAGAAAATCAAGCCTACCAACATACTCTACCACACTTTTGCGATCTCTACTAATCCTTATGTAACAAATTCGAAACCATTAACAAGTATAAGCGTCTACCACAAAACTTGCAATGTCTACTACACCTTCAAACATAAAATGAGAGAGAAGCAAATAAAATTTAGTCTATGTATCATAAGGTCAAAACCCTTGCTAAGTCCACCATATATTCTACAATTAAAATAGACAAGTCTATCAATCAAGTATAAGGTTTACCACACATCACATAAAGTCTACAAGACTCTACAAACGGCTAAGAAGAAGTTTACTACTTTTTCATTGATTTATAGTAGAGCCTACCACACAGAAAATCAAGCCTACCAACATACTCTACCACACTTTTTGCGTTCTTTACTAATCCTTATGTAACAAAGTCGAAACCATTAACAAGTATAAGCGTCTACCACAAAACTTGCAAAGTCTACTACACCTTCAAACAGAAAATGAGAAACAAGCAAATCAAATTTTGTATATCAATCATAAGGTTAAAACCTTTGCTAAGTCCACCACATATTCTACCAATAAAATAGACAAGTCTATCAATCAAGTATAAGGTTAACCACACCTCACATAAAGTCTACTAAATTCTAAAAATTGCTAAGACAATGTTTACTACTTTGTCATTCCTTTATAGTAGAGCCTACCACACAGAACATCAAGCCTACCAACATACTCTACCACACTTTAGCGATCTCTACTAATGCTTATGTAACAGAGTTGAAACAATTAACAAGTACAAGCGTCTACCACAAAACTTGCAATGTCTACTACACCTTCAAACATAAAATGAGAGACAAGCAAATAAAATTTAGTCTATGAATCATAAGGTTAAAACCTTTGCTAAGTCCACCACATATTCTACCAATAAAATAGACAAGTCTATCAATCAAGTATAAGGTTAACCACACCTCACATAAAGTCTACTAAATTCTACAAATTGCTAAGACAATGTTTACTACTTTGTCATTCCTTTATAGTAGAGCCTACCACACAGAACATCAAGCCTACCAACATACTCTACCACACTTTTGCGATCTCTACTAATCCTTATGTAACAGAGTTGAAACAATTAACAAGTACAAGCGTCTACCACAAAACTTGCAATGTCTACTACACCTTCAAACATAAAATGAGAGAGAAGCAAATAAAATTTAGTCTATGAATCATAAGGTTAAAACCTTTGCTAAGTCCACCACATATTCTACCAATAAAATAGACAAGTCTATCAATCAAGTATAAGGTCAACCACACCTCACATAAAGTCTACTAAATTCTACAAATTGCTAAGACAATGTTTACTACTTTGTCATTCCTTTATAGTAGAGCCTACCACACAGAACATCAAGCCTACCAACATACTCTACCACACTTTTGCGATCTCTACTAATCCTTATGTAACAAATTCGAAACCATTAACAAGTATAAGCGTCTACCACAAAACTTGCAATGTCTACTACACCTTCAAACATAAAATGAGAGAAGCAAATAAAATTTAGTCTATGTATCATAAGGTCAAAACCCTTGCTAAGTCCACCATATATTCTACCAATAAAATAGACAAGTCTATCAATCAAGTATAAGGTTAACCACACCTCACATAAAGTCTAGTAAATTCTACAAATTGCTAAGACAATGTTTACTACTTTGTCATTCCTTTATAGTAGAGCCTACCGCACAGAAAATCAAGCCTACCAACATACTCTACCACACTTTTGTGATCTCTACCAATCCTTATGTAACAAAGTCGAAACCATTAACAGTATAATCGTCTACCACAAAACTTGCAATGTCTACTACACCTTCAAACAGAAAATGAGAGACAAGCAAATCAAATTTAGTCTATCAATCATAAGGTCAAAACCTTTGCTAAGTCCACCACATATTCTACCAATAAAATAGACAAGTCTATCCATCAAGTATAAGGTTAACCACACCTCACATAAAGTCTACTAAACTCTACAAACGGCTAAGACAATGTTTCCTACTTTGTCATTCCTTTATAGTAGAGCCTACCACACAGAACATCAAGCCTACCAACATACTCTACCACACTTTTGCGATCTCTACTAATCCTTATGTAACAGAGTTGAAACAATTAACAAAAACAAGCGTCTACCACAAAACTTGCAATGTCTACTACACCTTCAAACAGAAAATGAGAGATAAGCAAATCAAATTTAGTCTTTCAATCATAAGGTCAAAACCTTTGCTAAGTCCACCACATATTCTACCAATAAAATAGACAAGTCTATCCATCAAGTATAAGGTTAACCACACCTCACATAAAGTCTACTAAACTCTACAAACGGCTAAGACAATGTTTCCTACTTTGTCATTCCTTTATAGTAGAGCCTACCACACAGAACATCAAGCCTACCAACATACTCTACCACACTTTTGCGATCTCTACTAATCCTTATGTAACAAAGTTGAAACAATTAACAAGTACAAGCGTCTACCACAAAACTTGCAATGTCTACTACACCTTCAAACATAAAATGAGAGAGAAGCAAATAAAATTTAGTCTATCAATCATAAGGTTAAAACCTTTGCTAAGTCCACAACATATTCTACCAATAAAATAGACAAGGCTATCAATCAAGTATAAGGTTTACCACACATCACATAAAGTCTACAAAACTCTACAAACGGCTAAGACGAAGTTTACTACTTTGTCATTGATTTATAGTAGAGCCTACCACACAGAAAGTCAAGCCTACCAACATACTCTACCACACTTTTTGCGATCTTTACTAATCCTTATGTAACAAAGTCGAAACCATTAACAAGTATAAGCGTCTACCCCAAAACTTGCAAAGTCTACTACACCTTCAAACAGAAAATGAGAGACAAGCAAATCAAATTTTGTCTATCAATCATAAGGTCAAAACCTTTGCTAAGTCCACCACACATTCTACCAATAAAATAGACAAGTCTATCAATCAAGTATAAGGTTAACCACACCTCACATAAAGTCTAATAAACTCTACAAACGGCTAAGACAATGTTTACTACTTTGTCATTCCTTTATAGTAGAGCCTACCACACAGAAAATCAAGCCTACCAACATACTCTACCACACTTTTGCGATCTCTACTAATCCTTATGTAACAAATTCGAAACCATTAACAAGTATAAGCGTCTACCACAAAACTTGCAATGTCTACTACACCTTCAAACATAAAATGAGAGAGAAGCAAATAAAATTTAGTCTATGTATCATAAGGTCAAAACCCTTGCTAAGTCCACCATATATTCTACAATTAAAATAGACAAGTCTATCAATCAAGTATAAGGTTTACCACACATCACATAAAGTCTACAAGACTCTACAAACGGCTAAGAAGAAGTTTACTACTTTTTCATTGATTTATAGTAGAGCCTACCACACAGAAAATCAAGCCTACCAACATACTCTACCACACTTTTTGCGTTCTTTACTAATCCTTATGTAACAAAGTCGAAACCATTAACAAGTATAAGCGTCTACCACAAAAATTGCAAAGTCTACTACACCTTCAAACAGAAAATGAGAAACAAGCAAATCAAATTTTGTATATCAATCATAAGGTTAAAACCTTTGCTAAGTCCACCACATATTCTACCAATAAAATAGACAAGTCTATCAATCAAGTATAAGGTTAACCACACCTCACATAAAGTCTACTAAATTCTAAAAATTGCTAAGACAATGTTTACTACTTTGTCATTCCTTTATAGTAGAGCCTACCACACAGAACATCAAGCCTACCAACATACTCTACCACACTTTAGCGATCTCTACTAATGCTTATGTAACAGAGTTGAAACAATTAACAAGTACAAGCGTCTACCACAAAACTTGCAATGTCTACTACACCTTCAAACATAAAATGAGAGACAAGCAAATAAAATTTAGTCTATGAATCATAAGGTTAAAACCTTTGCTAAGTCCACCACATATTCTACCAATAAAATAGACAAGTCTATCAATCAAGTATAAGGTTAACCACACCTCACATAAAGTCTACTAAATTCTACAAATTGCTAAGACAATGTTTACTACTTTGTCATTCCTTTATAGTAGAGCCTACCACACAGAACATCAAGCCTACCAACATACTCTACCACACTTTTGCGATCTCTACTAATCCTTATGTAACAGAGTTGAAACAATTAACAAGTACAAGCGTCTACCACAAAACTTGCAATGTCTACTACACCTTCAAACATAAAATGAGAGAGAAGCAAATAAAATTTAGTCTATGAATCATAAGGTTAAAACCTTTGCTAAGTCCACCACATATTCTACCAATAAAATAGACAAGTCTATCAATCAAGTATAAGGTCAACCACACCTCACATAAAGTCTACTAAATTCTACAAATTGCTAAGACAATGTTTACTACTTTGTCATTCCTTTATAGTAGAGCCTACCACACAGAACATCAAGCCTACCAACATACTCTACCACACTTTTGCGATCTCTACTAATCCTTATGTAACAAATTCGAAACCATTAACAAGTATAAGCGTCTACCACAAAACTTGCAATGTCTACTACACCTTCAAACATAAAATGAGAGAGAAGCAAATAAAATTTAGTCTATGTATCATAAGGTCAAAACCCTTGCTAAGTCCACCATATATTCTACCAATAAAATAGACAAGTCTATCAATCAAGTATAAGGTTAACCACACCTCACATAAAGTCTAGTAAATTCTACAAATTGCTAAGACAATGTTTACTACTTTGTCATTCCTTTATAGTAGAGCCTACCGCACAGAAAATCAAGCCTACCAACATACTCTACCACACTTTTGTGATCTCTACCAATCCTTATGTAACAAAGTCGAAACCATTAACAGTATAATCGTCTACCACAAAACTTGCAATGTCTACTACACCTTCAAACAGAAAATGAGAGACAAGCAAATCAAATTTAGTCTATCAATCATAAGGTCAAAACCTTTGCTAAGTCCACCACATATTCTACCAATAAAATAGACAAGTCTATCCATCAAGTATAAGGTTAACCACACCTCACATAAAGTCTACTAAACTCTACAAACGGCTAAGACAATGTTTCCTACTTTGTCATTCCTTTATAGTAGAGCCTACCACACAGAACATCAAGCCTACCAACATACTCTACCACACTTTTGCGATCTCTACTAATCCTTATGTAACAGAGTTGAAACAATTAACAAAAACAAGCGTCTACCACAAAACTTGCAATGTCTACTACACCTTCAAACAGAAAATGAGAGATAAGCAAATCAAATTTAGTCTATCAATCATAAGGTCAAAACCTTTGCTAAGTCCACCACATATTCTACCAATAAAATAGACAAGTCTATCCATCAAGTATAAGGTTAACCACACCTCACATAAAGTCTACTAAACTCTACAAACGGCTAAGACAATGTTTCCTACTTTGTCATTCCTTTATAGTAGAGCCTACCACACAGAACATCAAGCCTACCAACATACTCTACCACACTTTTGCGATCTCTACTAATCCTTATGTAACAGAGTTGAAACAATTAACAAAAACAAGCGTCTACCACAAAACTTGCAATGTCTACTACACCTTCAAACAGAAAATGAGAGATAAGCAAATCAAATTTAGTCTATCAATCATAAGGTCAAAACCTTTGCTAAGTCCACCACATATTCTACCAATAAAATAGACAAGTCTATCCATCAAGTATAAGGTTAACCACACCTCACATAAAGTCTACTAAACTCTACAAACGGCTAAGACAATGTTTCCTACTTTGTCATTCCTTTATAGTAGAGCCTACCACACAGAACATCAAGCCTACCAACATACTCTACCACACTTTTGCGATCTCTACTAATCCTTATGTAACAAAGTTGAAACAATTAACAAGTACAAGCGTCTACCACAAAACTTGCAATGTCTACTACACCTTCAAACATAAAATGAGAGAGAAGCAAATAAAATTTAGTCTATCAATCATAAGGTTAAAACCTTTGCTAAGTCCACCACATATTCTACCAATAAAATAGACAAGTCTATCAATCAAGTATAAGGTCAACCACACCTCACATAAAGTCTACTAAATTCTACAAATTGCTAAGACAATGTTTACTACTTTGTCATTCCTTTATAGTAGAGCCTACCACACAGAACATCAAGCCTACCAACATACTCTACCACACTTTTGCGATCTCTACTAATCCTTATGTAACAAATTCGAAACCATTAACAAGTATAAGCGTCTACCACAAAACTTGCAATGTCTACTACACCTTCAAACATAAAATGAGAGAGAAGCAAATAAAATTTAGTCTATGTATCATAAGGTCAAAACCCTTGCTAAGTCCACCATATATTCTACCAATAGAATAGACAAGTCTATCAATCAAGTATAAGGTTAACCACACCTCACATAAAGTCTAGTAAATTCTACAAATTGCTAAGACAATGTTTACTACTTTGTCATTCCTTTATAGTAGAGCCTACCGCACAGAAAATCAAGCCTACCAACATACTCTACCACACTTTTGTGATCTCTACCAATCCTTATGTAACAAAGTCGAAACCATTAACAGTATAATCGTCTACCACAAAACTTGCAATGTCTACTACACCTTCAAACAGAAAATGAGAGACAAGCAAATCAAATTTAGTCTATCAATCATAAGGTCAAAACCTTTGCTAAGTCCACCACATATTCTACCAATAAAATAGACAAGTCTATCCATCAAGTATAAGGTTAACCACACCTCACATAAAGTCTACTAAACTCTACAAACGGCTAAGACAATGTTTCCTACTTTGTCATTCCTTTATAGTAGAGCCTACCACACAGAACATCAAGCCTACCAACATACTCTACCACACTTTTGCGATCTCTACTAATCCTTATGTAACAGAGTTGAAACAATTAACAAAAACAAGCGTCTACCACAAAACTTGCAATGTCTACTACACCTTCAAACAGAAAATGAGAGATAAGCAAATCAAATTTAGTCTATCAATCATAAGGTCAAAACCTTTGCTAAGTCCACCACATATTCTACCAATAAAATAGACAAGTCTATCCATCAGGTATAAGGTTAACCACACCTCACATAAAGTCTACTAAACTCTACAAACGGCTAAGACAATGTTTCCTACTTTGTCATTCCTTTATAGTAGAGCCTACCACACAGAACATCAAGCCTACCAACATACTCTACCACACTTTTGCGATCTCTACTAATCCTTATGTAACAAAGTTGAAACAATTAACAAGTACAAGCGTCTACCACAAAACTTGCAATGTCTACTACACCTTCAAACATAAAATGAGAGAGAAGCAAATAAAATTTAGTCTATCAATCATAAGGTTAAAACCTTTGCTAAGTCCACCACATATTCTACCAGTAAAATAGACAAGTCTATCCATCAAGTATAAGGTTAACCACACCTCACATAAAGTCTACTAAACTCTACAAACGGCTAAGACAATGTTTCCTACTTTGTCATTCCTTTATAGTAGAGCCTACCACACAGAACATCAAGCCTACCAACATACTCTACCACACTTTTGCGATCTCTACTAATCCTTATGTAACAAAGTCGAAAGCATTAACAAGTATAAGCGTCTACCACAAAACTTGCAAAGTCTACTACACCTTCAAACATAAAATGAGAGACAAGCAAATCAAATTTTGTCTATCAATCATAAGGTCAAAACCTTTGCTAAGTCCACCACACATTCTACCAATAAAATAGACAAGTCTATCAATCAAGTATAAGGTTAACCACACCTCACATAAAGTCTACTAAACTCTACAAACGGCTAAGACAATGTTTACTACTTTGTCATTCCTTTATAGTAGAGCCTACCACACAGAAAATCAAGCCTACCAACATACTCTACCACACTTTTGCGATCTCTACTAATCCTTATGTAACAAATTCGAAACCATTAACAAGTATAAGCGTCTACCACAAAACTTGCAATGTCTACTACACCTTCAAACATAAAATGAGAGAGAAGCAAATAAAATTTAGTCTATGTATCATAAGGTCAAAACCCTTGCTAAGTCCACCATATATTCTACAATTAAAATAGACAAGTCTATCAATCAAGTATAAGGTTTACCACACATCACATAAAGTCTACAAGACTCTACAAACGGCTAAAAAGAAGTTTACTACTTTTTCATTGATTTATAGTAGAGCCTACCACACAGAAAATCAAGCCTACCAACATACTCTACCACACTTTTTGCGTTCTTTACTAATCCTTATGTAACAAAGTCGAAACCATTAACAAGTATAAGCGTCTACCACAAAACTTGCAAAGTCTACTACACCTTCAAACAGAAAATGAGAAACAAGCAAATCAAATTTTGTATATCAATCATAAGGTTAAAACCTTTGCTAAGTCCACCACATATTCTACCAATAAAATAGACAAGTCTATCCATCAAGTATAAGGTTAACCACACCTCACATAAAGTCTACTAAACTCTACAAACGGCTAAGACAATGTTTCCTACTTTGTCATTCCTTTATAGTAGAGCCTACCACACAGAACATCAAGCCTACCAACATACTCTACCACACTTTTGCGATCTCTACTAATCCTTATGTAACAAAGTCGAAAGCATTAACAAGTATAAGCGTCTACCACAAAACTTGCAAAGTCTACTACACCTTCAAACATAAAATGAGAGACAAGCAAATCAAATTTTGTCTATCAATCATAAGGTCAAAACCTTTGCTAAGTCCACCACACATTCTACCAATAAAATAGACAAGTCTATCAATCAAGTATAAGGTTAACCACACCTCACATAAAGTCTACTAAACTCTACAAACGGCTAAGACAATGTTTACTACTTTGTCATTCCTTTATAGTAGAGCCTACCACACAGAAAATCAAGCCTACCAACATACTCTACCACACTTTTGCGATCTCTACTAATCCTTATGTAACAAATTCGAAACCATTAACAAGTATAAGCGTCTACCACAAAACTTGCAATGTCTACTACACCTTCAAACATAAAATGAGAGAGAAGCAAATAAAATTTAGTCTATGTATCATAAGGTCAAAACCCTTGCTAAGTCCACCATATATTCTACAATTAAAATAGACAAGTCTATCAATCAAGTATAAGGTTTACCACACATCACATAAAGTCTACAAGACTCTACAAACGGCTAAAAAGAAGTTTACTACTTTTTCATTGATTTATAGTAGAGCCTACCACACAGAAAATCAAGCCTACCAACATACTCTACCACACTTTTTGCGTTCTTTACTAATCCTTATGTAACAAAGTCGAAACCATTAACAAGTATAAGCGTCTACCACAAAACTTGCAAAGTCTACTACACCTTCAAACAGAAAATGAGAAACAAGCAAATCAAATTTTGTATATCAATCATAAGGTTAAAACCTTTGCTAAGTCCACCACATATTCTACCAATAAAATAGACAAGTCTATCAATCAAGTATAAGGTTAACCACACCTCACATAAAGTCTACTAAATTCTACAAATTGCTAAGACAATGTTTACTACTTTGTCATTCCTTTATAGTAGAGCCTACCACACAGAACATCAAGCCTACCAACATACTCTACCACACTTTAGCGATCTCTACTAATGCTTATGTAACAGAGTTGAAACAATTAACAAGTACAAGCGTCTACCACAAAACTTGCAATGTCTACTACATCTTCAAACATAAAATGAGAGACAAGCAAATCAAATTTAGTCTTTCAATCATAAGGTTAAAACCTTTGCTAAGTCCACCACATATTCTACCAATAAAATAGACAAGTCTATCAATCAAGTATAAGGTTAACCACACCTCACATAAAGTCTAGTAAATTCTACAAATTGCTAAGACAATGTTTACTACTTTGTCATTCCTTTATAGTAGAGCCTACCGCACAGAAAATCAAGCCTACCAACATACTCTACCACACTTTTGTGATCTCTACCAATCCTTATGTAACAAAGTCGAAACCATTAACAGTATAATCGTCTACCACAAAACTTGCAATGTCTACTACACCTTCAAACAGAAAATGAGAGACAAGCAAATCAAATTTAGTCTATCAATCATAAGGTCAAAACCTTTGCTAAGTCCACCACATATTCTACCAATAAAATAGACAAGTCTATCCATCAAGTATAAGGTTAACCACACCTCACATAAAGTCTACTAAACTCTACAAACGGCTAAGACAATGTTTCCTACTTTGTCATTCCTTTATAGTAGAGCCTACCACACAGAACATCAAGCCTACCAACATACTCTACCACACTTTTGCGATCTCTACTAATCCTTATGTAACAGAGTTGAAACAATTAACAAAAACAAGCGTCTACCACAAAACTTGCAATGTCTACTACACCTTCAAACAGAAAATGAGAGATAAGCAAATCAAATTTAGTCTATAAATCATAAGGTCAAAACCTTTGCTAAGTCCACCACATATTCTACAAATAAAATAGACAAGTCTATCCATCAAGTATAAGGTTAACCACACCTCACATAAAGTCTACTAAACTCTACAAACGGCTAAGACAATGTTTCCTACTTTGTCATTCCTTTATAGTAGAGCCTACCACACAGAACATCAAGCCTACCAACATACTCTACCACACTTTTGCGATCTCTACTAATCCTTATGTAACAAAGTTGAAACAATTAACAAGTACAAGCGTCTACCACAAAAATTGCAATGTCTACTACACCTTCAAACAGAAAATGAGAGAGAAGCAAATAAAATTTAGTCTATCAATCATAAGGTTAAAACCTTTGCTAAGTCCACCACATATTCTACCAATAAAATAGACAAGTCTATCAATCAAGTATAAGGTTTACCACACATCACATAAAGTCTACAAAACTCTACAAACGGCTAAGACGAAGTTTACTACTTTGTCATTGATTTATAGTAGAGCCTACCACACAGAAAGTCAAGCCTACCAACATACTCTACCACACTTTTTGCGATCATTACTAATCCTTATGTAACAAAGTCGAAACCATTAACAAGTATAGGCGTCTACCCCAAAACTTGCAAAGTCTACTACACCTTCAAACAGAAAATGAGAGACAAGCAAATCAAATTTTGTCTATCAATCATAAGGTCAAAACCTTTGCTAAGTCCACCACACATTCTACCAATAAAATAGACAAGTCTATCAATCAAGTATAAGGTTAACCACACCTCACATAAAGTCTACTAAACTCTACAAACGGCTAAGACAATGTTTACTACTTTGTCATTCCTTTATAGTAGAGCCTACCACACAGAAAATCAAGCCTACCAACATACTCTACCACACTTTTGCGATCTCTACTAATCCTTATGTAACAAATTCGAAACCATTAACAAGTATAAGCGTCTACCACAAAACTTGCAATGTCTACTACACCTTCAAACATAAAATGAGAGAGAAGAAAATAAAATTTAGTCTATGTATCATAAGGTCAAAACCCTTGCTAAGTCCACCATATATTCTACAATTAAAATAGACAAGTCTATCAATCAAGTATAAGGTTTACCACACATCACATAAAGTCTACAAGACTCTACAAACGGCTAAGAAGAAGTTTACTACTTTTTCATTGATTTATAGTAGAGCCTACCACACAGAAAATCAAGCCTACCAACATACTCTACCACACTTTTTGCGATCTTTACTAATCCTTATGTAACAAAGTCGAAACCATTAACAAGTATAAGCGTCTACCACAAAACTTGCAAAGTCTACTACACCTTCAAACAGAAAATGAGAGACAAGCAAATCAAATTTTGTATATCAATCATAAGGTTAAAACCTTTGCTAAGTCCACCACATATTCTACCAATAAAATAGACAAGTCTATCAATCAAGTATAAGGTTAACCACACCTCACATAAAGTCTACTAAATTCTACAAATTGCTAAGACAATGTTTACTACTTTGTCATTCCTTTATAGTAGAGCCTACCACACAGAACATCAAGCCTACCAACATACTCTACCACACTTTAGCGATCTCTACTAATCCTTATGTAACAGAGTTGAAACAATTAACAAGTACAAGCGTCTACCACAAAACTTGCAATGTCTACTACACCTTCAAACATAAAATGAGAATCAAGCAAATAAAATTTAGTCTATGAATCATAAGGTTAAAACCTTTGCTAAGTCCACCACATATTCTACCAATAAAATAGACAAGTCTATCAATCAAGTATAAGGTTAACCACACCTCAGATAAAGTCTACTAAATTCTACAAATTGCTAAGACAATGTTTACTACTTTGTCATTCCTTTATAGTAGAGCCTACCACACAGAACATCAAGCCTACCAACATACTCTACCACACTTTTGCGATCTCTACTAATCCTTATGTAACAGAGTTGAAACAATTAACAAGTACAAGCGTCTACCACAAAACTTGCAATGTCTACTACACCTTCAAACATAAAATGAGAGACAAGCAAATAAAATTTAGTCTATGAATCATAAGGTTAAAACCTTTGCTAAGTCCACCACATATTCTACCAATAAAATAGACAAGTCTATCAATCAAGTATAAGGTTAACCACACCTCACATAAAGTCTACTAAATTCTACAAATTGCTAAGACAATGTTGACTACTTTGTCATTGATTTATAGTAGAGCCTACCACACAGAAAGTCAAGCCTACCAACATACTCTACCACACTTTTTGCGATCTTTACTAATCCTTATGTAACAAAGTCGAAACCATTAACAAGTATAAGCGTCTACCCCAAAACTTGCAAAGTCTACTACACCTTCAAACAGAAAATGAGAGACAAGGAAATCAAATTTTGTCTATCAATCATAAGGTGAAAACCTTTGCTAAGTCCACCACACATTCTACCAATAAAATAGACAAGTTTATCAATCAAGTACAAGGTTAACCACACCTCACATAAAGTCTACTAAACTCTACAAACGGCAAAGACAATGTTTACTACTTTGTCATTCCTTTATAGTAGAGCCTACCACACAGAAAATCAAGCCTACCAACATACTCTACCACACTTTTGCGATCTCTACTAATCCTTATGTAACAAATTCGAAACCATTAACAAGTATAAGCGTCTACCACAAAACTTGCAATGTCTACTACACCTTCAAATATAAAATGAGAGAGAAGCAAATAAAATTTAGTCTATGTATCATAAGGTCAAAACCCTTGCTAAGTCCACCATATATTCTACAATTAAAATAGACAAGTCTATCAATCAAGTATAAGGTTTACCACACATCACATAAAGTCTACAAGACTCTACAAACGGCTAAGACGAAGTTTACTACTTTTTCATTGATTTATAGTAGAGCCTACCACACAGAAAATCAAGCCTACCAACATACTCTACCACACTTATTGCGATCTTTACTAATCCTTATGTAACAAAGTCGAAACCATTAACAAGTATAAGCGTCTACCACAAAACTTGCAAAGTCTACTACACCTTCAAACAGAAAATGAGAGACAAGCAAATCAAATTTTGTATATCAATCATAAGGTTAAAACCTTTGCTAAGTCCACCACATATTCTACCAATAAAATAGACAAGTCTATCCATCAAGTATAAGGTTAACCAAACCTCACATAAAGTCTACTAAACTCTACAAACGGCTAAGACAATGTTTCCTACTTTGTCATTCCTTTATAGTAGAGCCTACCACACAGAACATCAAGCCTACCAACATACTCTACCACACTTTTGCAATCTCTACTAATCCTTATGTAACAGAGTTGAAACAATTAACAAAAACAAGCATCTACCACAAAACTTGCAATGTCTACTACACCTTCAAACAGAAAATGAGAGACAAGCAAATCAAATTTAGTCTATCAATCATAAGGTCAAAACCTTTGCTAAGTCCACCACATATTCTACCAATAAAATAGACAAGTCTATCCATCAAGTATAAGGTTAACCACACCTCACATAAAGTCTACTAAACTCTACAAACGGCTAAGACAATGTTTCCCACTTTGTCATTCCTTTATAGTAGAGCCTACCACACAGAACATCAAGCCTACCAACATACTTTACCACACTTTTGCGATCTCTACTAATCCTTATGTAACAGAGTTAAAACAATTAACAAGTACAAGCGTCTACCACAAAACTTGCAATGTCTACTACACCTTGAAACATAAAATGAGAGAGAAGCAAATAAAATTTAGTCTATCAATCATAAGGTTAAAACCTTTGCTAAGTCCACCACATATTCTACCAATAAAATAGACAAGTCTATCAATCAAGTATAAGGTTTACCACACATCACATAAAGTCTACAAAACTCTACAAACGGCTAAGACGAAGTTTACTACTTTGTCATTGATTTATAGTAGAGCCTACCACACAGAAAGTCAAGCCTACCAACATACTCTACCACACTTTTTGCGATCTTTACTAATCCTTATGTAACAAAGTCGAAACCATTAACAAGTATAAGCGTCTACCCCAAAACTTGCAAAGTCTACTACACCTTCAAACAGAAAATGAGAGACAAGCAAATCAAATTTAGTCTATCAATCATAAGGTCAAAACCTTTGCTAAGTCCACCACATATTCTACCAATAAAATAGACAAGTCTATCCATCAAGTATAAGGTTAACCACACCTCACATAAAGTCTACTAAACTCTACAAATGGCTAAGACAATGTTTCCTACTTTGTCATTCCTTTATAGTAGAGCCTACCACACAGAACATCAAGCCTACCAACATACTCTACCACACTTTTGCGATCTCTACTAATCCTTATGTAACAGAGTTGAAACAATTAACAAGTACAAGCGTCTACCACAAAACTTGCAATGTCTACTACACCTTCAAACAGAAAATGAGAGACAAGCAAATCAAATTTAGTCTATCAATCATAAGGTCAAAACCTTTGCTAAGTCCACCACATATTCTACCAATAAAATAGACAAGTCTATCCATCAAGTATAAGGTTAACCACACCTCACATAAAGTCTACTAAACTCTACAAACGGCTAAGACAATGTTTCCTACTTTGTCATTCCTTTATAGTAGAGCCTACCACACAGAACATCAAGCCTACCAACATACTCTACCACACTTTTGCGATCTCTACTAATCCTTATGTAACAGAGTTGAAACAATTAACAAAAACAAGCGTCTACCACAAAACTTGCAATGTCTACTACACCTTCAAACAGAAAATGAGAGATAAGCAAATCAAATTTAGTCTATCAATCATAAGGTCAAAACCTTTGCTAAGTCCACCACATATTCTACCAATAAAATAGACAAGTCTATCCATCAGGTATAAGGTTAACCACACCTCACATAAAGTCTACTAAACTCTACAAACGGCTAAGACAATGTTTCCTACTTTGTCATTCCTTTATAGTAGAGCCTACCACACAGAACATCAAGCCTACCAACATAATCTACCACACTTTTGCGATCTCTACTAATCCTTATGTAACAAAGTTGAAACAATTAACAAGTACAAGCGTCTACCACAAAACTTGCAATGTCTACTACACCTTCAAACAGAAAATGAGAGAGAAGCAAATAAAATTTAGTCTATCAATCATAAGGTTAAAACCTTTGCTAAGTCCACCACATATTCTACCAATAAAATAGACAAGTCTATCAATCAAGTATAAGGTTTACCACACATCACATAAAGTCTACAAAACTCTACAAACGGCTAAGACGAAGTTTACTACTTTGTCATTGATTTATAGTAGAGCCTACCACACAGAAAGTCAAGCCTACCAACATACTCTACCACACTTTTTGTGATCTTTACTAATCCTTATGTAACAAAGTCGAAACCATTAACAAGTATAGGCGTCTACCCCAAAACTTGCAAAGTCTACTACACCTTCAAACAGAAAATGAGAGACAAGCAAATCAAATTTTGTCTATCAATCATAAGGTCAAAACCTTTGCTAAGTCCACCACACATTCTACCAATAAAATAGACAAGTCTATCAATCAAGTATAAGGTTAACCACACCTCACATAAAGTCTACTAAACTCTACAAACGGCTAAGACAATGTTTACTACTTTGTCATTCCTTTATAGTAGAGCCTACCACACAGAAAATCAAGCCTACCAACATACTCTACCACACTTTTGCGATCTCTACTAATCCTTATGTAACAAATTCGAAACCATTAACAAGTATAAGCGTCTACCACAAAACTTGCAATGTCTACTACACCTTCAAACATAAAATGAGAGAGAAGAAAATAAAATTTAGTCTATGTATCATAAGGTCAAAACCCTTGCTAAGTCCACCATATATTCTACAATTAAAATAGACAAGTCTATCAATCAAGTATAAGGTTTACCACACATCACATAAAGTCTACAAGACTCTACAAACGGCTAAGAAGAAGTTTACTACTTTTTCATTGATTTATAGTAGAGCCTACCACACAGAAAATCAAGCCTACCAACATACTCTACCACACTTTTTGCGATCTTTACTAATCCTTATGTAACAAAGTCGAAACCATTAACAAGTATAAGTGTCTACCACAAAACTTGCAAAGTCTACTACACCTTCAAACAGAAAATGAGAGACAAGCAAATCAAATTTTGTATATCAATCATAAGGTTAAAACCTTTGCTAAGTCCACCACATATTCTACCAATAAAATAGACAAGTCTATCAATCAAGTATAAGGTTAACCACACCTCACATAAAGTCTACTAAATTCTACAAATTGCTAAGACAATGTTTACTACTTTGTCATTCCTTTATAGTAGAGCCTACCACACAGAACATCAAGCCTACCAACATACTCTACCACACATCACATAAAGTCTACAAGACTCTACAAACGGCTAAGAAGAAGTTTACTACTTTTTCATTGATTTATAGTAGAGCCTACCACACAGAAAATCAAGCCTACCAACATACTCTACCACACTTTTTGCGATCTTTACTAATCCTTATGTAACAAAGTCGAAACCATTAACAAGTATAAGCGTCTACCACAAAACTTGCAAAGTCTACTACACCTTCAAACAGAAAATGAGAGACAAGCAAATCAAATTTTGTATATCAATCATAAGGTTAAAACCTTTGCTAAGTCCACCACATATTCTACCAATAAAATAGACAAGTCTATCAATCAAGTATAAGGTTAACCACACCTCACATAAAGTCTACTAAATTCTACAAATTGCTAAGACAATGTTTACTACTTTGTCATTCCTTTATAGTAGAGCCTACCACACAGAACATCAAGCCTACCAACATACTCCTACCACACTTTAGCGATCTCTACTAATCCTTATGTAACAGAGTTGAAACAATTAACAAGTACAAGCGTCTACCACAAAACTTGCAATGTCTACTACACCTTCAAACATAAAATGAGAATCAAGCAAATAAAATTTAGTCTATGAATCATAAGGTTAAAACCTTTGCTAAGTCCACCACATATTCTACCAATAAAATAGACAAGTCTATCAATCAAGTATAAGGTTAACCACACCTCAGATAAAGTCTACTAAATTCTACAAATTGCTAAGACAATGTTTACTACTTTGTCATTCCTTTATAGTAGAGCCTACCACACAGAACATCAAGCCTACCAACATACTCTACCACACCTACACTTTTGCGATCTCTACTAATCCTTATGTAACAGAGTTGAAACAATTAACAAGTACAAGCGTCTACCACAAAACTTGCAATGTCTACTACACCTTCAAACATAAAATGAGAGACAAGCAAATAAAATTTAGTCTATGAATCATAAGGTTAAAACCTTTGCTAAGTCCACCACATATTCTACCAATAAAATAGACAAGTCTATCAATCAAGTATAAGGTTACACCACACCTCACATAAAGTCTACTAAATTCTACAAATTGCTAAGACAATGTTGACTACTTTGTCATTGATTTATAGTAGAGCCTACCACACAGAAAGTCAAGCCTACCAACATACTCTACCACACTTTTTGCGATCTTTACTAATCCTTATGTAACAAAGTCGAAACCATTTAACAAGTATAAGCGTCTACCCCAAAACTTGCAAGTCTACTACACCTTCAAACAGAAGAAATGAGAGACAAGGAAATCAAATTTTGTCTATCAATCATAAGGTCAAAACCTTTGCTAAGTCCACCACACATGTCTACCAATAAAATAGACAAGTTTATCAATCAAGTACAAGGTTAACCACATCTCACATAAAGTCTACTAAACTCTACAAACGGCAAAGACAATGTTTACTACTTTGTCATTCCTTTATAGTAGAGCCTACCACACAGAAAATCAAGCCTACCAACATACTCTACCACACTTTTGCGATCTCTACTAATCCTTATGTAACAAATTCGAAACCATTAACAAGTATAAGCGTCTACCACAAAACTTGCAATGTCTACTACACCTTCAAATATAAAATGAGAGAGAAGCAAATAAAATTTAGTCTATGTATCATAAGGTCAAAACCCTTGCTAAGTCCACCATATATTCTACAATTAAAATAGACAAGTCTATCAATCAAGTATAAGGTTTACCACACATCACATAAAGTCTACAAGACTCTACAAACGGCTAAGACGAAGTTTACTACTTTTTCATTGATTTATAGTAGAGCCTACCACACAGAAAATCAAGCCTACCAACATACTCTACCACACTTATTGCGATCTTTACTAATCCTTATGTAACAAAGTCGAAACCATTAACAAGTATAAGCGTCTACCACAAACTTGCAAAGTCTACTACACCTTCAAACAGAAAATGAGAGACAAGCAAATCAAATTTTGTATATCAATCATAAGGTTAAAACCTTTGCTAAGTCCACCACATATTCTACCAATAAAATAGACAAGTCCTATCCATCAAGTATAAGGCTTAACCAAACCTCACATAAAGTCTACTAAACTCTACTAACGGCTAAGACAATGTTTCCTACTTTGTCATTCCTTTATAGAAGAGCCTACCACACAGAACATCAAGCCTACCAACATACTCTACCACACTTTTGCAATCTCTACTAATCCTTATGTAACAGAGTTGAAAACAATTAACAAAAACAAGCATCTACCACAAAACTTGCAATGTCTACTACACCTTCAAACAGAAAATGAGAGACAAGCAAATCAAATTTAGTCTATCAATCATAAGGTCAAAACCTTTGCTAAGTCCACCACATATTCTACCAATAAAATAGACAAGTCTATCCATCAAGTATAAGGTTAACCACACCTCACATAAAGTCTACTAAACTCTACAAACGGCTAAGACAATGTTTCCCACTTTGTCATTCCTTTATAGTAGAGCCCTACCACACAGAACATCAAGCCTACCAACATTACATTACCACACTTTTGCGATCTCTACTAATCCTTATGTAACAGAGTTAAAACAATTAACAAGTACAAGCGTCTACCACAAAACTTGCAATGTCTACTACACCTTGAAACATAAAAATGAGAGAGAAGCAAATAAAATTTAGTCTATCAATCATAAGGTTAAAACCTTTGCTAAGTCCACCACATATTCTACCAATAAAATAGACAAGTCTATCAATCAAGTATAAGGTTTACCACACATCACATAAAGTCTACAAAACTCTACAAACGGCTAAGACGAAGTTTACTACTTTGTCATTGATTTATAGTAGAGCCTACCACACAGAAAGTCAAGCCTACCAACATACTCTACCACACTTTTTGCGATCTTTACTAATCCTTATGTAACAAAGTCGAAACCATTAACAAGTATAAGCGTCTACCCCAAAACTTGCAAAGTCTACTACACCTTCAAACAGAAAATGAGAGACAAGCAAATCAAATTTAGTCTATCAAATCATAAGGTCAAAACCTTTGCTAAGTCCACCACATATTCTACCAATAAAATAGACAAGTCTATCCATCAAGTATAAGGGTTAACCACACCTCCACATAAAGTCTACTAAACTCTACAAATGGCTAAGACAATGTTTCCTACTTTGTCATTCCTTTTATAGTAGGGAGGGGCCCTACCTCACAGAACATCAAGCCTACCCAACATACTCTACCACACTTTTGCGATCTCTACTAATCCTTATGTACAGAGTTGAAACAATTAACAAGTACAAGCGTCTACCACAAAACTTGCAATGTCTACTACACCTTCAAACATAAAATGAGAGAGAAGCAAATAAAATTTAGTCTATGAATCATAAGGTTAAAACCTTTGCTAAGGTCCACCACATATTCTACCAATAAAATAGACAAGTCTATCAATCAAGTATAAGGTCAACCGCACCTCACATAAAGTCTACTAAATTCTACAAATTGCTAAGACAATGTTTACTACTTTGTCATTCCTTTATAGTAGAGCCTACCACACAGAACATCAAGCCTACCAACATACACTACCACACTTTTGCGATCTCTACTAATCCTTATGTAACAGAGTTGAAACAATTAACAAGTACAAGCGTCTACCACAAAACTTGCAATGTCTACTACACCTTCAAACATAAAATGAGAGACAAGCAAATTAAATTTAGTCTATCAATCATAAGGTTAAAACCTTTGCTAAGTCCACCACATATTCTACCAATAAAATAGACAAGTCAATCAATCAAGTATAAGGTTAACCACACCTCACATAAAGTCTACTAAATTCTACAAATTGCTAAGACAATGTTTACTACTTTGTCATTCCTTTATAGTAGAGGCCTACCACATAGAAAATCAAGCCTACCAACATACTCTTACCACACTTTTGTGATCTCTACTAATCCTTATGTAACAAGTTGAAACCATTAACAAGAATAATCGTCTACCACAAACTTGCAATGTCTACTACACCTTCAAACAGAAAATGAGAGACAAGCAAATCAAATTTAGTCTATCAATCATAAGGTCAAAACCTTTGCTAAAGTCCACAACATATTCTACCAATAAAATAGACAAGTCTATCCATCAAGTATAAAGGTTAACCACACGCTCACATAAAGTCTACTAAACTCTACAAACGGCTAAGACATTGTTTCCTACTTTGTCATTCCTTTATAGTAGAGCCTACCACACAGAACATCAAGCCTACCAACATACTTTACCACACTTTTGCGATCTCTTACTAATCCTTCTGTAACAGAGTTGAAACAATTAACAAGTACAAGCGTCTACCACAAAACTTGCAAAGTCTACTACACCTTCAAACAGAAAATGAGAAACAAGCAAATCAAATTTAGTCTATCAGTCATAAGGTCAAAACCTTTGCTAAGTCCACCACATATTCTACCAATAAAATAGACAAGTCTATCCATCAAGTATAAGGTTAACCACACCTCACATAAAGGTCTACTAAACTCTACAAACGGCAAAGACAATGTTTCCTTATAGTAGAGCCTACCACACAGAACATCAAGCCTACCAACATACTCTACCACACTTTTGTGATCTCTACTAATCCATTATGTAACAGAGTTGAAACAATTAACAAAAACAAGCATCTACCACAAAAACTTGCAATGTCTAACTGACACCTTCAAACAGAAAATGAGAGACAAGCAAATCAAATTTAGTCTATCAATCATAAGGTCAAAACCTTTGCTAAGTCCACCACATATTCTACCAATAAAACAGACAAGTCTATCCATCAAGTATAAGGTTAACCCACACCTCACATAAAGTCTACTAAACTCTACAAACGGCTAAGACAATGTTTCCTACTTTGTCATTCCTTTATAGTAGAGC